>JANHFT010004378.1:162330-184604 GCA_032467955.1 Pseudoxenodon macrops | reverse complement strand
GGGGCCGGCGGGGGAACCTGGAAAAAGGTGCCGGAACGCGGTTCCGCCGCGTTCCGGCTGAAAAAAAGCCCTGCTTAAGAGGTATATGCTTATGATATGTATTTGGTTAAAGTCAAATGGTATTAATATTTATGAACACTTTATTTGGCATGAGCATATCATAAAACATTTATGTCTTAACCTTTATGGATAACAAACCATTTCTTGACAGACATTACTATGGAATGGTCACAGCTGCTACTGGTCCATTTTTTTACCTACCTGATTTGTTTGTTTGTGCGTGTGTGTTTGGAATTACAATAACAGTCCTATGGTGGTTTGACAAATAGCAAAATAAAGTAGCAAACAATAATAATAAAGAAAAAGGCGAGTTGTTATTTTTATGAATATAAAAATAGTTTTATTTGAAACACTATGTAACAATATTTCAAAATTAGGTAAGCATCCTGATTTGCAAGATTCAAATATCAAGACATTTTCATTTTGTATTTTATGAAACTGGTTTCATTTTGCCTTTCCTATTATTTTTATATTTTGCTTTTTATTAATTTAGTTAAGCTACTATTAACACTACCTTGTGTTAAAAATTAGTCTTTTGTCACAAATGATGAAGGAAACCACCTTTTGTACGCAGCTAATCAAATAGATAAATGCACAGATTTACATTTCACAGTTCCATGAATTTATCAGATCAATATACATATTATCCCATCTCATATAAAGCGACTCTTTGCAAGAAAAGCAGGAAGATAAAAGTGATACTGAAGTCTTGAATATGGATTTCTGACATCTAAATTCAGTAATGTTTTAGGCAAAGTACCACATCCTGATATCCTATAAGTATTGCTATATATTCTGCAAAAATTAAGAGTTATTCTTTCCTTCTCCTCCCCACCAGGAGGTCCAAGATCCAGGTTTTGCAATATTCCAGAGTTCTGGAAACTACATCTCTCTATAGTTTCTAAACTGGAACCATATTTTTATTTAAGTTCTATCTGAATTAGTTTGGTACCAGTTTGCCTTAGGCAATGAAGCCTGTTTGAATTTTTCTACTTTTACCTCCTTGAAATTCCCATTTGTCTCTGTTGGGCTTTGCATTTGTTCTATTGTTCATTGTGTTTCATTTATTTATGGAATTAGCCTGTCCATTATTTACACTGCTCTGTGTGCATGTATGGAGAGGAAAAACTAATCATGGTGTGTACGTGGAACATTTCTTATCTTCTCTGCTGCCCTCCCCCAACAAAGCAAATATTTGGCCATCTGCTACAGCTCCCTCTGTTGCTCCTGGTGTTCCAACTGATGCGTTTTTCCAGGGTCAAAGGCAGGTGGTCTAACAAATATAATTTGGTGCAGGGAGATGGCCAAGATGAGTAATAGCTGGTGGTGCTTTCCAGCTGAACTAGTGAGATCAAGAGGAAAGAAATCCAGATGGGGTCTCATTATCTTTAGCACTATCCACCGCAGCAGCTCAGCCTTTGAGTTGCACGTTTATATCCTAAGACTCTTCCATTGTCACTGAGAACTGCATAGCAATTTTTAACAAAGAACCTATAGAGGCTGTTGTACTGAATTAAAAGCTAAATTGTTTTTTTTAATCCATTTAAACTAAAACATCTTGCTTTTGTTAATACTAAGCCACATAAAAGGATTTTTTATGATTGTAAACTTGTGATAAAATGGTTGGCCATTCAAGTTTATAAATAAATAATTTTGTAGAATACACTGAAAGTAAACAGAAAACAGAACAACAGCTGGAAGGGAGCTTGGAGGTCTCCTAGTCCAACCCCCTGCTTAGGCAGGAGTTATTTACATATAACTACAATTGTTTAAATGGTCATTATGAATGTACACATATAAATACATAGAACCTTGTCTGAAACTTTCTAGATTACAGAATTGAGGGGAGCTATGCAAGAAAGATCATAAAATGGTGCAAAACTCAATAACTGTCTTGTTGGCAATGGAAGTTTTGGGCTCAATTGTGGTCAGTTAAGTTAAGGAGTACCTGTATGTTTAAGGAACAATATGTAACTAATTCCTATAACTCAGCTAGGTGGCAGGGCCAGTGGTGAAATCTAAAAATTTTCCCTACCGGTTCTGTGGGTGTGGCTTATTTTGTGGGCGTGACTTGGAGGTCATGTGACTGGGTGGGCGTACCTTTACACTTTACTCAGACAACGCAAAAAACTTTTACTTTGCACACACACAACACAACTGATGCACCATGCAAAAGCAACTGTACTGACTCATACACAATGCAAAAGCACACAAAATGGCACCTGCAACAGATTGAACAGTTTTAACAGATTTGCAGAGTTGGAAGAAGGGACCTTGGGAGGCCATCTAGTCCAACCTCGTCTAAGCAGAATTGCAAAAGCACAACATTCCATATTTTAGTTATATTTTTAGATAAAAGCAGCTAAATTTAAAACTTTCTAAATTTTAAATGGCTATGTGTAAAAGAAATTCTAACCCCCCCAAGAAAATAAATCACCCAATTTGCTATTTTTTTAAAGCAAGGAAACCCCCCAGTTACTTATCCAATTGAAGAACCCAGCCAGGGAGGCAGAATCAGTTGCTCACCAATGAGATGGATTGCAGCCTGCAATCCATCTCCTTGGTGAGCAACTGATTCTGCATGAGCTTCTTTGTTTAGCTTTAAAATAGTTGAAGGAAGCCATGCGCTTCTACCAGTTGCGTTTCTACCAGCGGCTCAGGATCCAGTCCTAAGAGCAAGGTAAGCAAGCTAGAGGGGGGGGGGGCAGACGCAGAAGAAAAAAACCCTGGAAAAAATACCAAAAAAAAAACTTTTCCCCAAAAAAAATTCACAAAAAAGATGGTGGCCTCCATGAACCAGAACCGGTTCTATGACATTGCCAGCTGCTTACTACCTACTGTATAGAACCTGTCAGAACCGGTAGGATTTCACCCCTGCGCAGGGCCAAACCCATCCTAGTTGATCTTAAAAAAACTAAGCAGTATATAAATTAGGAAATATTTAGTAGGACTGATAGGAAATCCTAGGGTATAGGTTAGACTTAGAAATAAAATATATTTTAGAATGACAAGATAATTTTTATACTCTTGCAAAGAAAACTAATGAACATAGGTTGAGCTTGGTTTGTGGCTTACTTTGATCTTAAATATAGGTGACTATGAATCATAAGTTCGTTGGTGGGTGCCAGGTTTCTGTGTTGTTGTTTTTTAATGTGTTTAGTTTCATAATTTTAATATATATATATGGGGGCTGCCTGGAGTTGGTTATAAAATAAGCAGTTATATAAATAGTTTTAAAAATAAAAATAGGCCAAAATATGTTCATTCAGAAGAAAGTCTTCCTCAGTTTAGTGAATCCAAAGGACAATATAGGTAATCTTTGACTTGCAAGTATTTGGTTAGTGACTGTTGGAAGTTACAACAGCACTGAAAAAAATGACTTATGACCATTTTTCACGCTTACGACCATTGCAGCATCCCCATGGTCACATCATCAAAATTCGGATGCTTGACAACTGGCTCATATTTATGACGGTTGCAGCATCCCAGGGCCACGTGATCACCTTTTGTCATCTGACAAGCAAAGTCAATAAGGAAGCCAGACTCACTTTACAACTGTGTTGCTAATTTAACAACTGCAGTGATTCATTTAACAACTGGGGCAAGAAAGGTCATAAAATGGGGCAAAACACACCCAACTCTCACTTAGCAACAGAAATTTTGGGATCAATTGTGGTCGTAAGTCGACAACTAGCTCTAAAAGGTTATCAGAAGAATCCTATACTCTCAATCTATAAACTGACAGAGATGAACAAAAACAAGTTCTCAATCCCAGCCAGAACTGCATAGCAAAGGACTAAATCCGTGCTTTCCAAATCTGGGTAAATTACCTAAAACTGGGTAAAAGCGGATAATGCAACACGAATCCATTACCCAATCACAAAAGGAACATTTAAATTGACTCCAAGTGTGAATTGGGTGAAAAGAATCTTCTTATAAGCAGCTTTGAGTAATAAAGGAAAGTTTGGAAGAGTACTAAATAAAAGTATTTGTTGAAGTCATTCTTTTGGATATTACTACCTGATTAAGATGATGAAATAGAAGAGAGGGAAGATTCATACTACAAATTTACTAGTAGCAAAATGGGATATAAAAATAGAATATGCTGACAGTGTTTACTATTTGTTCATTCTTCCTATGAATTAACTTTTTATCTGAACTTCAGATCCTTTCTTGAGGGCAGCCAAATAAACTACTGTTGTGCTTCTTCTAATTTCTGACTCGGAATTCTGAGAGTTAAAATCCTATCATTTTGGGTAGTTACAATCACCTTGCAAAATGCTACATGTTCCTGAATTTCTTTCATTCCACCAATGATTACCACAAGTGTTATATAACTGAGTTGGGCTTGGAAAGCCATTGGCAGCCAACCTAATTTCAATCGGAAATGAAATGTTACTTGTTG
This sequence comes from Pseudoxenodon macrops, assembly GCA_032467955.1. Lineage (NCBI taxonomy): Eukaryota > Metazoa > Chordata > Lepidosauria > Squamata > Pseudoxenodontidae > Pseudoxenodon > Pseudoxenodon macrops. The sequence goes on along the minus strand of JANHFT010004378.1, from coordinate 180,139 downwards.
TACATGCCACTGTATTCCACATCAACTGCATGTAGTTCTTTGAAGGCTTTGCATGTAAAGTGCCTATGGCAGTAATCCCTCCATGAGATTACAGTACTAGCAGATTCTATCAGTGAAGGTAGGTCTCTTTTATAAAAGTAGATCCACAGAAGTTAAAGACTTGGCTTCACCAGTTGTTCAGCAATCTTTCAAATTTACGAAAGTGCTGAATTAGTGGCACTTATGACCAGTTCTTGTACTTGCAGGTGTCACAGACCCCCACTTTCACATGAACACTATTTGGGTACTTGCTTGCATTTAAGACATTGCAGCATCCAACGTTCATGTGATCACCGTTTGCAACCTTCACCTCTGGCTTGGACCATCAGTGGGGAAGCCAGCAAGAGATCACAAATGGCACCGATGTGACATTGTGCTTAATGAAGTTGCAGTTCCCTTAACGATGGCAACGGAACTGCTGTTGCTAAGCAACTGTTGTATGATTGCATGGCTTAGCGATGGAAATTCCAGTTCCAATTACCCTTGTTAAGCAAGGGTTATTAGTTTGAAAGGTTGTACATCAATTTAGAAACATTTTCTTATATCAGCACAGCTCCTAGGGGCATATTCTGTGCCTGACTAAGACATAAGTAGAAACATTAAGAAAAATGTATTTACTATGTCCTCCCCAATAAAGCTGACATTCAAGCCATCTAATCCAAAACACTACCATGGCAACCAGTGATTAAAACTCAATGAAAATACTAGCAAAACCCCAATTGCAACATTCAGTTCATTTGCCTATCAAGAAAGATGTGGGAAGGCTCCTGATTTGGCTTCCTTTTCTGAAGTCAAATATATTAAATTGGGCAGGCTAAAATTTTCTTCCCCTTGTTTTTCCAGAAAGATAACCCAGGGCTTTGTGGTATCTTAAAGACTAAACATTTACCACAACAAAATTGTTTTTCCAGTCTAGCACAGACATAAATATATAAACACATCGTTTCTAACCTCGGAAAGCATAAGGAAAAGGCTCTGTTTTTAGAGAGCGTTCAAGCAGGTGGGACCCCATCTCTCCTTCGTCCGGAGTTCATCCCCTCCCCCGTTTTTGTTTTTACCCACAATGCTAAGCTAAGAGGCTTAGCGAGGCCGGGAAAATTGCTGGTTCTTAACGGTGCATTACGAAGCCGAGCAAACCCTAAGGCTGCGTGTCCCTCCCAGCCCCAACTCTGCCGCAGGGGATGCATCTGGTCCCTGGCTAAGCCAGGCACGTTCCCCCCTCGCGGCATCGCGCGCGCACACACACACTCTTCGACAGGTTCCAGGCTGAAAAGCGCGCCGGCGTCGCTTGCTGCTGGATGGTGGGGGTCGAGGGCATTGGAGAGGGGGGGGAGAGGAGGAGGAGGCTCGGGTGCTCATTGCCTCAAGCCCCCGCGAGCAGCGTTTTGGGAAGGCGCGAGATGCAGCTGCTGGAAAGCAAGCTCGCGGGGGAGAGGCTCCGTCTCCTCCATCTCCTAGGAGGGACGCCTTTGCCTTAGCGAGGCTCGGCGCCACAGCACCCAGTCCAGGAGCAGCGAAAGCTCGGCGGCCAGAGATGGATTCGGCGGGTGAGTGACGGGGGCGGGGGGAGGGACCATCGCTTGCTGCTCTGCTGAGACAGGCGAGGAGGAAGTGCTGATTCCCCCAACCTAGGAAAATCTCCCTCCCGACGCCAGAATGCGCTTCGCTTATCTGTTTCGATGCTTCTTCGCGCGTGTTTCCTTCTGCCTCCAATGAACTTCCCGGCCCCAGACTGCCGCAACGTATCAGCGGGGAAGGCGGTCTATCTTTTCGCCAGCAATCGTTGGAATTGTTGGAACCGCTCTGGGATGGAAAGTGCCAATGTGATTGGTTTCCTTTTAAAGCTCCGAGGTACAGAGTTGACTGGGGGTGTAAAAGTAAACCTCTAATCCAGTTTTTTTTCCCCCATTCTAAACCTTGAAAACGACCTGGCGTGGCTTGTTAATAAATTCAGTTGTGATTTCTGCTTAGTTGAGGCAAAATGATTGATTCTGGCTCTGCCTTGAAGGAAACACCTTGCATACAAATGCTGAAGTTTCCAAGAAAAGGAATATATTCAGAATCTTGTTACTTCCCGATGCCGAATTCTTGGTGTAGTTAAGGCTTAAATGCCTACCAGGAGTTTAGTAGGGGTTAAAGAATTTGCCAAAGAAGAATGTTAGAGGAACTCTGGTTCTGACTTTTATAGTTAAGAACTGACTTTCTTAATCCGAGCAAAAATATCCTAGCTTGTATTTCTGTTTTCGAACAGTCACCTACTGTATATAACGTTAGGGATTCTCATGGTGGCGTTTGATGATTTTGTACCATTTGGTTCTGTATTGATTCTTCAAGTTTAGAGGTTCCACTAAAAGGAGTTTTCGATTAGCTTGTTAACTCCCTTTTCAAAATTGAATTTAGTGTCCAGCACATCCTGTTGTATATTCATATGTAGGCTGCACTATATGATTGACAATTTCCTATTCTCTGCCCAAAATCTGCTGTCCATTCTTCAGTGATTTCAGCATTTACCACAGTAAGGTGGGAATCTCAAACTTAAATTGTCCAAGTAGCCCAGAATTGTCCATTAACCTGAGGGCTGCAACAGAAACCTTCTCATAAATCAATACAACTATCTCTGGATGCAATGAAGCTGTTGGGTCTGCATTCAAGAGTCTGGTAGCCTCTGGTAATGCAATATCACTGAAAATCCAATCTTAATATGGTAGTTGTAGGAAGTAAGGAAGATGACCTTATTGAGACTAGGCAAGCAAAAGTGTTAGGGTTAGGCTGAAATGTTTTTAAGACCCAGAGCAAAGAAATGACATTTGGAAGAGGCTTAGGCAGCAGATACATTATCTCTCTGATTCACAGGGATATAAGAAGGGAAAGAAGTATTACATAAAAAAATCTTAAGAGAATGGATGAAGAGCCATTGGCAAGGAAATGGTCAGATAAGAGACAGCATGGCCCACAGATGAATAGAGCATGAGGTTCAGAAGACACCACCTGTCTTTGGCTTTAAGGGAGTCCTGCATTTCAGCTTTTATTTATTATAGGTTTACAATAAAGTGGAATTCGTTCATCATGTCCTGATTCCTATCCGATTTACCTGGTGAGGCCAATATCAATCTTACAAATCTGAGCAGATCATAAAGTTCTAAATATTGCTGATAGCTTAATAGATTCATTAAGTGGTGGATTTGGCTAACTGGAGCAGTTATTCAGTTATTGGACATTGGAAATGTATACCAAATATATTCAGTACATACTAATTTCCATCATTGGTACTAAAACTAGGTTCTAAAGATCATATCAGACAATGAACAAACTTCACTTTTAAAGGCTACTTTTAATTCTCTTAGAAAGATATTCAAGTTCCTATTGAACTTACAGTTTTACAGTATCCATGTTTTTTCCCTTCTTTTTGCGCATGTGATATTGCTAAGAATAGGACATTCTACCTCAGTGTTGCTTTTTTGGCAGTTTTTCCATTTAAATCAAAATGGTGGGAAATACTTTAATATGCTTAACACATGCTGAACCGGAATTTAATTTTTAGATGAGCATTCTGAATGGACTGTTTAGTCACTCATAAAATGGATGGGCTCAAGATGTTGATCTTATCCCCTTGATTTCCAACATGTCTTTGTTGAATGTTTAAGCCCCAAGGAGGATTCTGATGATATTCTGTTGAACGTTAGCAGAACTCTCTGTGTGATCTGGAAGACTCTTCTTGATCTCAGTGAAGAGTTGTAATTGTATGCAGGTGAACATGAGTCAAGAAGTAGGAAGGCATTCTCAGAGATATGGCTGATATAAACATGTGCACAACATCTGTCTTATGCTCATTTGAATATCTTGTTTGCTCTCGGCATCCAACCAGGTTTTCTGTAACTTTGAAATCATCATGTCACACATAAACAATATGAGGACAAGAGAGTTACTATATGCACCGTACCTACAACATTGGATACATTTCTTCCCAAGCTGTTCCTATAAAGAAACTTCTAGGATGTGAGAGGAAGATAGTGACTTTGTACTTGGGAGCTCTAACTTCGAAATACAGTCAGTAGTTTTATTGAAGTTCTCCAGTTAACATTATTTGGAAAAGCAAAGTTGAAGCCGTGAATTCCAATATTTTATTCCAGTTGGCAATGCTTTCTGTCTTAAAGATCAGGTAAGAGCTCCTTCAAGTTGAACATAGATTCTTATGCATCACTTATAATTGTAGTAGTAGTAGTAGTAGTAGTAGTTTGCCATTGTTTTCTTCCAGAATTTCCTACCTACAGCTCTGAAATGTTTTAGTCTTCCATCCGAGTATATCTTAGCTCCAACTTTGCCTAGCTTTTTGGAGATCATCCAGGATATTTCTGCTATGACCAGGAAATTCCAGAATTATAGACTAGACTGGGAGATAGATATGGGTACACATACACACACTCATACACACTCAGTATAAATTTTACCTTCACCTCCTAAATGTGAAAAGGGTTTTGTTGACGCTTTTGTGACCTGGAAAATGTTCGGAGGCTACCAGGAAAGTTCCCTTGCCTGTTCCACTGTGCATTCCTCATTTGTCACCTATCTCATCCTCCTGCACTTTCTGCAACTTCCATGTTAGTGTAAACAAGCAAAACCAATAAAAGCAAAACACACAAGGTGAAACCGTTTGTACTCCCAGTATATGTAGTAATACATCTGGAAAAAAAATCATACCTAAGCTACTTCTGTGCTCTATACAGGAAAGTATAATGTTTTAAAGTCATTTAATTAGGCTCTATCTGCTTTTCAATTTTACATGGAGAACAGATCACAATTTAGGCCATGTTTATGCAGAAATATTGAAAATTCAGAAGCTTTTAAGCACCACTGTATTATCTTCAAAACAACTGCTAACAAAAAAAATAAAAGAAAAAAATTACACAGAGAAATGGAGAGGATATGTGAAGTAGATGTATTATCACAATTCTGGATTTTGGCAGTATAAAATTGAGAGGCTCTAAGATGAATACTCAGAGTTCTTGGGTTGTTCAGCCTTTTTCTAACATTGCCTTTATTTATTTTATTTATTTATGTATGTATGTATGTATGGATTGATTGATTGATTGCCCATCTTGTATCCAATGACTGGATGTCTTACAGCATTAAAACTTTAAAGTATTAAAAAACATTAAAATCAACAGTGGATAAAATAATTAACAAATACAAACCATTAACGCCAGATGGGAAAGGAGGGAGCCAGACACATGATGGGGGGTGGGAGGTGGAATTAAATTTTAGTTGGTCAGCCACCTCCAGTATGAAGCTCTCCCATTGGGTCCCCAAGCCGTCTGGCAGAGCGAGGTCTTCAGGGTGTTATGAAACGTCAGGAAGGTAAGAGCCAGTCTCCTCTCTGAGATAAGATGTTCTAGAGAGCAGGAGCTCTCTTGCCTCATATCTGTGTTTTCTGGACAATAAATTATTAGTAATATTTTCAGAGGGATAGTGGTCAGTATTGAAGGCTGCCACTTTGATGATCTTCCTATGAAAGCAGTAATTGTGCAATTTGTAACTGCACAAACTGCATAAGGAACAATCTATCATTCTGAGAAACAATTATGAGCCCATTATATGATCCACAATGTCCTGGGTTTTTTTTTCTGGATGATTTGATACATCTTTGTATCTGACAAGTTACTTTTTCTCACCAAAAATATGAAACAGTTTTCTTTTGAAACTGATGAACTGATGATGGTTTTGAAAGACTATAATCATCCACCTTACATCTTAAACCACAATTGTATGACATTCTTGGCGTACTTACGCTGATTCCAGATACATATTTGTGGTTTATATGTTTTGTTCAGTTGGTTATTACTTCCCATGTACCATTTCTAAAAAATACTAAATATGCTTGGAAATGCAGCCTTGTGATATATTAATAAAAGACTGAATATAAATTTGCATTAACCTGACTGGTTCTTTTGGTGCAATTGAGTAAATGTTAAAATAAGCTTAACTGACCTATGGTCCATTCCTGATAGTTAGACTTCAGATCACAAATTGCACTTCTTTTCCATTTGATAGGCTTTCAGAAAAAGAGACAATAAATTCATTTGGGAAAAATAATTCCAGCAAGTTGTCTTAGCTGCAGAATAGAAGGATGGAAAGGAAACTCAGCTGTTTTTAATGTCCTATTAAGTCAGTCGAGATATTTTCCCCATGCTGCATCATTGAGCTACACTAAATATTGGGGTGTACTAATGAGGGTTAAGAATCTTTAGAATTTTCTGTATCCTCAACACCTTCCTTATGCCACTCAGCTGCTGGCACATCTCTTTGGGAGTTTTCTGAAGTGGTTTTTGACCTCTCATAGAGTTTCAGAGAGAAGCACCAAGAATGATCTGATGTTAAATCCCTTCTTTAGTCAACAGAGTCTTCTCTGCAATCACAGAGGAGAAAGCAGACCTGGTCCTAAGGCATGAAACTGTAACACGATTTTATAAATCATTGATAAGTAATGACACTTGTATAGAAGTGAAATTTGGTGGATCAAATTTCTAAATTTATTTGAGTCAGGTTTCAAACTATTTTTATAACTGCTGAAGGATGGAAATGGGCAGGTAATTTCTGCTTAAGTAGCTAATGGCACTAATTCCATGGTGGGATACAACATGCCGAAACTGGTTTCTTCAAATGCTTTTTCATGATAAATTGGAAACTGCATGTACAATTTACAGGTTGATGTACATCCTTTAATATGATCTGCATTCTTACCTGACATCTAGTCCATCCATCTTGTAGTTTTGATGGGATCACATCTCAACAACATCTACCTCTTTTGAACACTAAGGTTTTAGAGTTAATATGACTGGATTAGAATTGTTTTAAGGTTCCACAGTGAAAAATGTAGGCAAGTTGGAAGATACTTAAAGTCTCTTGAGTTTTTAAATACAGACATCAGAACTGCATGTTTGAGTGTTGCATGGAAGACTATATTATGTCTCAAGTAAGTAGAAATAACTATAATGTGATATGCCTAAATTGCAATACAATGAATAGTACTGCAAAATAAAAATAGAATTAACAATCTTATAAAAGTTTGTAACGTTTTCCATAAATTTACATTAACTAAACTTTTAATAAACCTATTATTTATTGAACTTGTGTTTTGATTACTTTCCACAGAAAAACTATTAATCAATGTTTTATTTGAGATAATTGTATTTTTTAATCTTATTATTAAACTATGTTCTGCTCAAAGTATTTTCCATTATCAGTAAACATTTTAAAGAAAATGTCACACAGAAGAAATACATTTGAAATCCTCCTTTAATGCACTTCATGAATAAATGAATATGAAATGAACATTGCTCATTTTTAGGATAATGGTTGAATATACGCTTAAAAGTACAGTATTGGATATTATTTTAGGTGATTAAAAAAACACTAATTCCCCTATGTTTTAATTGCTATTTCTGCACCATTACCATTCATAATCTGAACGCTTCTTTCTTACCCCACAGAATGGGTTAAATGAAAAGTAGTGTCTTTGCCTCTGTAACCCTAGTTTAAATATGGATGTTTTAGTACTTGAATTGAGGCCTTTTGTTACATGTACTTATTTTTTTTACATGGTTACCCCCATTCACTGCACATTTCAGGCAACAATGGACAATGTTTAAAGCCATCACAAAAGAACCCACACTTTGTCTCTTCTGACAGATCAAGAGATTCCTTTCCTATTCACATGAATCAAACAGATGCCCACAGAGGTAATCCTTCAGTTTCAGGAAAAGATGCAAATTGCCTAGTACCAAATGAAGACTATAGGCAAATGGATTAAAACCATGAGATCCAACTTTGAAATTGCCTCCTGAAGAGCTTGTGAAACATAAGGCCCAGTATGATGTTTCAATAACATTTCCTTCTTGTTCTTCTGAACACTGTTTCAAAGTTTTGAGTGTTGCAGTATAATGTGCAGAACTGATCTTGGTACCAAGCTCAAGGAAAGCTATGTTGATAACACCTCTTCAATTCCTGATGTTTTTATCTCTGCTGTCAGAAGGCCAGGAACCAATCTTCTAATATGAAAGAACATCCATAATGTTATCCCATATTCCTGTGAAATTCCAAGCCTTGCAGCAATTTTCCTTTGATCCCTGAATTATTCTTAATCAGTTCATCACATTTTCTCATGTGCAACTTGTTGGTTCCTGTCACAAGTCATACAGTTCATTCTTAATCACACAAATCAGCTCTTCCCAGCTCATCACCTTAACATATTTTGGCCTAGCAATGAACAGAAGTTATGTCAAAAAAGTCATCCCCACAAACAAACTTATTTGTGGTGAATCTCCGTTGGAAGTACAGGGACTTATTTGGTAGCTAAATTCCAATTATGGCAGGTTGCTTAAAATTTAGTGATGAGTGACGTAAAACATTGATCGAAAGGGTTCTAATAGTTGAAAGCAGTTAAGAAGCAATATCTGACAGTGATTAGAAAAGGAAGTATTTGAATCAGTGTCCCTTTAAAAACACCAACCATGGATTGAGCGAGATGACTCTTCCTTTATCTCCCAGAGCAATAACCTCAGTTGGGACTGCTGTCTTGCAATCTTCTCACAAGGAACAACTGTCTGGAGAACTTATAGGCAATTTCAGCTCCTCTCCTTGTCTGGAGATGAATTACAAAGAGTTGGTCTACTTGCTATCTTTACATTCTGCTGTGGTTGTCAGCTCTGCTTTCAACTATCTTCAGTTCACCATTTCTTCCCTGGAAGTACCAATACATGTGTTATTTTCTAAAGCAGAGATTGGCAACATACTGTCCTTTGACCAGACACAGTCCCCAACTCCTTCCCTATGGCCCACTGAACACTTTGTTTACAATTCTGAAATATTTTATGGCATAATTTCTAATCATTTTAAATTAGGAATGCATGGAAACTGTAATGTAAGCTCTACAGTATAAGGGATTTAGTATAATGTAAAAACAAAACCCACCCAACTCCTCCTCCTCCTCCAAAATTCAACCTCATTCTCTTTTCATCCTTGCCTACACGTTGCAAATTACATGTTTTCCACATGTCAGCTAGCATTGAAAGGGAGTTAATTCATAAATTATTGCAGAATCCTTACCTAACTCTAGTGAACCACTATTAATAACAAAGAGCATTTTGTGATTCTGTGGAATACAGACTATTGATTGCATATTTGGGCACAAAAGATAACCAAGAATTGGTTTATTGTACAAATTAGACTGGAGGATGTGAATGGAAAAAAACAACAGAACCTACAATATTATTTGTTTATTTGGGGGTGCTGTTTAATAGTTTGGAGTATAACACTACAATCTCTGCATATTTACTTAGAAGAAAGTCCGGTCAATTTTTATGAGATGTTCTGCTAGATTTGGAGAGCATAGCTTTTCCTGTCTCTTGCTATGGATTTGTATCTGTAGATGAAGCGGTAGAGGGAAAAAATTGCATTTAGTTAGATGTATGAAAACATTTTTTTCATACCATAAGCTTCAAGATACCAGAAAGCTAGAACTAAAGATATCCTGGGGGGGAAATGGATTGGAGCAAGCTAATTATATAGAGTTTAGGGCATTTGGTATATAATGTAAAAAAAGAAACTTTCAGACATGTTTAAAAGACTTCATTGCACAGTACTGAATACTGCTTTGATAGCTGTCTCTTACACCAATTACTATTCAGTTACAGAAAAGTATATCTGACTGACTGAATAAATCCCTTGTAATGTTGGTATCTCAGCGGGTTTCTTAAATAGGGCAGAGCTAAATCACCCCTCTCTTACAGTGACCCCTTGGACATGATGCAATTGAGGTTTCATGACCTCCTTTGAATCTCATTTGGTAAATTGGTGGTGTCTGATGCAGGAAAAACAGTTACACTTGTGTAATGTTTGGTTAATTGTTTATTTATCATTCACATCTTTGCTGAAAGAAGTCAGCAACGCTACCAGATGCCAAAGGAAAGAGGAAGGTCCTAGAAATGGAGGCACTTAACTACACTTGATGGTATTTATGTATAGAGAGGGCCTTGACATTGTGTCTTTTCTCCTTGAATGTTTGTATATCTTTCTGGGCTTTTTTGTTCAGTTATAAAACACATTTATCAGTTGTCAGAAGAGTTGATGCTAGCAATTTTTCTTCAAATTTTAGAAAAATGTAGCCTTACAGACTGTTATTAGAAATGCACATGTATTTTTTAAGGCACCCAGAGGAAAAATAGGTGTGCGGCAGAGGTGGGTTCCTATTGGTTCAGACCGGTTCTACTGAGTAGGTAGTAAGCCACTGGTGACATCACAGAGTCTTTTTTTGAATTTTTTCAGATTTTTCTTCCGCGCATGCGCAGAAGCCAAGTTTCCAGCACTGCGCATGCGTCGCTATCTTGTTTTCGGCCTTTTTAAAAAAGAATTTCAGGGCTTTTTTCTACTGCGCATGCGCACACACAAGGCGTGGCCACGCGGCGTAGGAGGCAGCGAACCGGCAGCGAGGTAAGTTAAAACCCACCCCTGGTCTGCCGACTGACTTGTGCCAGACTTCTCCCCTATTGAAAAATACCTGATGGACTAAATTAAGTTCTGCGTGGAACACTGCAATCAAGCATTTTATTTTATTTTTATTGAATTATTGGTTGGTTCTTCTTTTCTTTTTACTCCATGTTTGAGGTATACCAGTAAAGCTTTGACGATGATAATGCAGTTTGATTATGGTGGACCAAGCCACCTGTTTCATCTGTTATCTAGCCCCAGTGCAAAACATTCATTTAAGCTCTGTGCCGCATGTTTATTCATGTGACTAACTAAATTATTACTAGCAGTTGTGACTTAGCACATTGGACCTGTCAGGGCATGAATGGGAAGTACTCAATCCAATCAAGGGCTATTCGTCCAGAAACTTAGTTCTAATATAGTAGCAACTTTTGCTCTTGATGCAGTTTATATTCCTCCTGAAATCCCAGGGCCAATTTAAAGAGCCTCCTGGACTCCTAACTCCTCTGGAAGAAAGAGCAAAATCTACAGCCAGGAGGGTTTAACATACCAGCTAACATACCAGCTGTGGCCTTAACTAAAACAGGATACACAAGGGATAGTAAACGATGCCCTGGCCAAACACTATTCAGTTGGAATCCTCTAATTTGCTTTACCGGAGACTTTTCTTGAAACTACTTGGGAATGCCATCTGGTATAAAATATGGCTACCTGTGTTCTTATTAAACAGTCTTGATGCTGCATATAGCATTACTGCTGTGGGAGCTACCTTGATTATTGATTTATTTCTGAATGTAATTCAAGGAGCTGGTTATGACCTATAAAACCTTCCCAGGATGATTTTCTCTGCCTAATCCACTTGAACAAGTAATATCTGCTGAAGGTTGCCACCATCCAGAGATAATATTTCAAGAGGTAGACATTCTTTGTTGGGACATCCAGAACATCATAGATGACAACACCTGAGATGATAGTGACTGTTAACAAAGTTTTCTTCCAAAATCTAACTGGCCCTATGTTTTATAAGTCCCTCTTACTTAAGATCACTCCCCTCCTCCCCCTCTCTCTCCCAGTAAGTACCTAAGCCCCTTCCATTTGTTTTGACCAACAGCTATCAGATGGTTGCAATTGGGCATCTTGAATGAAACTATTTGGCAGTTCTGGTAAAAACACACACACACAAAAGCCAATAGGAGTCCTTGCCTAATTTATAGATGTCCAATTAACAGGCAGAATGGTGAGTGGATCAAGAGGTAGAGGAAAGCTGAAAAAATCATGTTTGGGAAGAAGTAATAAGATGCTCAAAAAGAGTAAGGCAGAGCATTTTAAAGAATAAAAGGGAATATAAGAACTAGTCATGCCAGCCACATGACCACAGATGTTCTTCGACTTTGAAATGGAGATGAGCACTGCCCCCTAGAGTCAGGAATGACCAGCACATATGTGCGAGGGGAACCTTTACCTTATAGTGAAGCAAGCTACCCTAACCATCAATTTTGTAAACCTTGCTTAATAGCTCAGTAACTGTTATGAATCCAGGCAATTATGTAACACTCTTATCATTAAGCTAACAAAGATTTTACAGAATCATATACTTTTATTATATATTTTTTCAAGAGTTCAGAGGTTTGTTCTTAGGTTTCTTCTTTTATAGGTTAACCACCATTTACGAGGACTAACAAAAGCTTAGAGAGGCCAGTCTAAAAATAGCCTTTACAGTTTAAGAGGTATCTGAAATTAAATCATTCTCAGATTAAATATTCCATAGTGCTAGTTGCTATTGCAATATAACATAATCTTGTAGCGTCTTACAAAAGTAACAAATTTCTTCTATCATAAATCTATAGAAGTCTAGCATTTCCTCTTAAACATAAAGATACCATTCATACTGAAGATATTTTTCTTCCATGTTGACATGTAAAGCTTGATATTTCCAGTGTGGTTTATATTTTACTAATCATTTTCAGGAAAACGATTTGCACTCCCATTTCTTTCACTGATAGATGAGGGAAAATGTTAAATGAGTTTTGTTTCTTCTTAGTCCTTTTACATTTGATGTCAAAACAGCTTTCCTGGTGTATTACTGTTTCCTGGAGTATTACTATGATGCATTCAATCCTCCCTTCCTCCCAGCCATGCAAAATCTAGCTCAGCCTGGTCTGATGGTGCCAGACAGGGAGGAGAGGTCACACTTAAATAGATAAGCAAAGAACAGAGAGAGATAAATCCTATTTTGAACTATTGGGATAAACAGTAGTTTCCATGAAGTGTCTGCTGAGAAGCTGTTAAAAGTATTGAGATATTGTTGAAGGATGCACAATATGGTAGCATAAATCCTTTTTAAAAATCTTTCTATTACAGTAATTCAACGCTGGTTGCTAAAGCAGATTAGCTAGAATATAAATTGTACTTGTTGAAGAAGTATTTCTGATTTTAGGGAAGTTTATCCAAGTTTTAGCCAACTAGGAAAAAGGCATATTTTATAAAAGGAATACGTAGTTGAATCTTGGCAGGCTTTCTTAAACAGTAAAGATGGCTTTGGACTGTGCTTTCTGTTAACCTGCCAATTGATTAGCATCTTTTTAAGAGGCGCATTTGGGGGAATCCTATATGACAAGGGAGGGCATGTAGCAATTGTAGAAAAATACTGTTGTAAGAATGAATCTTTCCCAGGTAAGATCTATAGGATGTGTTTATTATGAATCATATATCAGTGTGAATCCATCTGGTGCAGGATGACTATAGGTTATAGACAGAGTTGGGTTTTAAATCTTCCTACTGCTGGTTCGCTCAGGGGCACATTGCTTTAAAAAAAATTCCAAGTTGGCGGCATGACAGGCCCGGGTTACTAACGGTTCTACAGAACCATGCCGGTAAGTTACTAACGGTTCGGTAGAACCGGACAGAACCGTTAGGAACCCACCTTTCTCTGGTTATAGATCAAATCACTGCCTACCACATTGGCCCAGGGCAGATTAATGGACATATATTTTTAAATTAACCACTCCAGGTTTGAATAACTGACCCTAAGTCACCCAGCCACTTCTGTGCCAAAAGGAGGAATAGAACACAAGTCTCCCTGCTCCTGTCCAGCATCTTAACCATTACATTAAAGTAGCTGTGTAAATGAACTAACTTTTCAGTATTACATATTCAGACTCACATGTGACCCATAGAACCTCTTCAAAGGGCTTTGCAAATCGCATTATGGGAAAATTATTGCACTTACATTCATTTCATTAATTTTAGGTTTTGTCCTACCCATTTCTTTGTTCTCATCCTGCCCACTTCCCCTGGCCCATTGCTAAAATGCCAAATTGAAGCTTTGATTCAAGAAGATTGGCAATTTGTTATACTTTCCAGGTTTTGATTGTTTGAAGGAATCTTAAATGTAGTCTCTGGAGATTTAGTTTTGCTGATTTTTTTAATTTTACTATATTATTCTCTTAATATTGGTAGAACATCAGTTAAGAAGGAGTTTATAAAAGCAAAAAAGACATTTGTCCTCTTATCATTAGTATATCCATAGTGAAATATAGCTTTTTCTGTCCCTGGCATATAGACTGCAGAAGAAAGCTGGAAGCTGATGGTCACCAGTCTAGTCTGTGGAAGGAAGCAACCTAGTTTGCTCTAGAGATTAGCTCAGCTGCCCTCCTCAAGCCACTCTTATCAGTTACAGCAATAAATAAAAGTTAAAGATAAAATTGAACATAATTGTGAAAAGAAAAGCCTATTGTTCATTAATGAGAGCAAAACAAGGGTGTGCCATGGCAAGACAGAGGATAAGCAGAAGTGAAAGAGAAACTATACCAGAATTGAGAAAAAGAAGCATCACTGCCCTTTTGTGACTTGGGTAAGAATTTGGCCTACATACTTTTTTGTAGCCTTTTCCTATTCAAGAGAATTCTTTTTCTATTTGGAAAGATGATTGTGCAGTTCGCTTTTGGGACCAAAAATTAAATGATGGCTACATAAATATTTCCCAGGTAGCAGGTTCGGGATCAATTTATAGTTGTAGGCAAAAGTTCTCTTTCATTCAATACTTTATAATACCTCTTTTGGCAGAAATACAGCTTCCCAAAGTTTTCTGCAGCCAGCTAACAGCAAAATAGCTAATATAGGAGTTTGTGTTTAGATTTCCCCCAGTCTTGTTTGCAGTATTTCTATTTTAGAAATAATCCTAGATAGCTTTTGTATGCCCTTTATGCCAGCGGTGAAATCTACTTATCTTCCCTACCGGTTTGGAAGCGCACGCTTTGCATACGCGCCCCCATCACACACGCTTTTTCACCCTCTGCGCATGCGCAGAAGGTAAAAAAAACCCAGAAATGGTGATGTTCGGGCGGGTGGGCGGAGCCTCGCGCTATGGCCACCACCGGTTCTCCGAACCACCAGCGGCTGCCCCTACCTACTTGCCCGAACTGGACCGTGTAGGTAGCATTTCTCCACTGCTTTATGCTTGAAATCTCCCCAGAGACTTTCTTGCAATTTATTCATTCTTACAATTGTGAAGCCGTTTCCAAAAACTTCATTTCATAGTTGATTTGGAAGTATGTTTCAGATTGGTGTCTTTCTAAAATGTCTATTGTATTGTCTAGTAAAGGAGAATATTTGTAGCTCAGGGATGACATGAGGTGTCCTTGGTGCTTTCTGAGCTTGTTTGTTTTCTTGCAGATGGTTCATTACCCAAAATAGGTAACATCATCAGTGCTAGTAAGGAGTGCTGTTTGCTGTCAGTTTATATTCTGTATTGTCTTTTCCAGCTTCAATTTCTTCACTGTGTTAGTATCAGTGCCCCATTGAAACATGAGGGCTGATAGTTCAATTAAATAACAAACAATTATTTTTCCTACTTAAATGGTGTCAATTGTAAAAAAAATACTTCAATTTCTTTTTCATATTTTTTCCCATTTACTCTTTAATTATAAGTTTCTTATAGATCTCAGTTTAGATGGTCAAGAGGGCTTTAACTCTATATGTGTACTTTTCAAACAGGAAATGATAATGATTTAACTGTTGAGTCAAGTTACACCCTTAATGTTCCACTTTGGGGGAGGGAATGCTATTAGCTTCAAATTAAAATAAACTTTAATCCACAATTGAGGGGGAGACCATTAGTTTGTTATTTCCAAGAGCTAAGTTAATAAGAGAAAGTAGTTTTGCTAATGAATAACAATGTTGAGTCTGATGTTCAGAACCATGGAAATAAAAATCAGCTTTGGCTCCTAAGAGTCTGTGGATGGAGAACTGCAATTCTAACATGTATTTTCTTAGTCTGGGCTGCAGATAACATGTTTCCTCTTCTGACAGTCGATCTTGGACTGGTAAGAATATGGTAGAAAAAGAATGGGAGCAAAGTGATTCTGGCCAAGGGAACAAGCATGTTCCTATTTCATTGTTATTTCTGTCATTTATTTTATTTACTAATGTTGCTATTAATCAGTTTCATTTTGAAACCCCAGAAACTTCTGCCTTTGCCAGTCCTGTTTGCTGCAGCCTTTCCGGAAGTTCAGGTACCGTAGTTGTGAGATTTATTTTGGCTCTTGCAATGGTTAGATCAGTATGTGAAATGAAAATCCTCCATATCATTTTTGATAATTACCGTAATAATCTTTGGCCAGCTGGTACTCTTCAGGAAATTCATAATTGCTAATTTTGTTAGTTTTTTTCCCCCTTCCTCACACTGACAATTTGACTTAGGGCAAGCAAGCATTGTCTTAAAACACTGTAACATCCAAGAAATCCTATAACAAAGGACATCGCTGCACATAAGCAAACAAGCAATAAAAAAATAAACATACTGGACAAAAGCCAGTTTCGCTTTAAAAGATGCCAGAGATTTCATTTTATATTAATCTTTTTTTTTTATCTAGATGATTATACATTTCTTATGTCAGTGGTGGAAAAGGTGCATTGACAAATGTCTAAAAGTTTATACTGCTGTTTATGGATATTGATCTTTAGCATTATTTCTGAAGTTTCTCATACAACAATAGCTTCTATTTAGTTTAAATGAAAGCATGTTCAATAGAGGGCTCTGAGGTGATCTCAGAGACAGAATGTGCTCATTCTGAAAAGAAAATCAGATCATGCCATTTTATCTGTAGTCAACAAATATGAGAAATATCTTATTATATTGGTTGTATTGTGCCAAATTCTTCACTAAATGGCTTTTTGTACGTTGAACATTAAGATCAAGAGCTTTCAAACTGCTTACTTGCTGTGTTAACTCTTGCACGCAAGATAATACAACCTCAGAACAAGGTTTATTGAAACATACTATTGAAATGAGAATTTACCACTTATTTCTCCATTTCTCTGATATTGGTTGTTGATAGTTTCTGAATTTGACTTAGCTTTTTACATTAAAGCCTTAACGGTAAATCAAATCTACCATTTTTCTTTCATATATTTGGAGGTTTCTACTCTGGTAATATTAGCATCTGTGTTTCTGCTAATAATCATATCTTTATATAAAGATTAAGTAAGTGGAATTATCTCATCTCTCTTAGTCTGTCACCAGAGAGGGCTTCTCTTCTTCTGACGTTTTTGTTTTCGTATTTTGATCTTCAATGAAATTTGCTTATTTTCATGTAATGGTAAAATTCCATTTCTAGGATAGTAATATCCAAGGTTGCAGCTATAACTTTTAGGCTGAGCTGGCACAACAAGATGTAACCCATAGAGAATAAAGAGGATTGTAAATTTATAAATATATCAGTTTGGTCAAGTAATACCTCCATAATTCTCATGCACTTTCTGCAATTAGAAGGACTGTTTTTTATAATGAACTAGGTTTAGGATGCATTATTTTTCATATTAGCAGCCTTTTTTCCATTTTTAATGGAGACCATTAAATCTAGGTCAATGGTTCTCACCCTTTTTAAAAAAATCACGGAACCCCTTTAAATACCTTTTGTGGCCACAGACTATGACCATGAACCCCGAAGGGTTAACTCAAGATTTAAATCATAACATTTCTTTAAGCCTTCATGCCCCTCTCCCCCTTGTAATGACATGCTGAAGTGATGACATGCTGAGGTCACGAAATGGCTTCTCTAAAACTGGTTCAAGAATGAAAGCCATGTGTGACCAGAGCTGTCTCAAGTAGGCCACAGGGGCCTGTCAACAAAAAGAAAATACTGCAGGAGCGTGAGTTGCATGTGGAAGATTCTGAGGATCATGAATAGAATAGAGTAGAGTAGAGTAGAGTAGAGTAGAGTAGAGTAGAGTAGATATTCATTCTGTATATCTTTGTCCCAGGAAAAAGTATGAATGAACATTACAA
>JANHFT010004378.1:129298-150599 GCA_032467955.1 Pseudoxenodon macrops | reverse complement strand
GAGTGAGCTCCTGTTACTTGTCCCAGCTTCTGCCAACCTAGCAGTTCGAAAGCATGTAAAAATGCAAGTAGAAAAATTAGAAACCACCTTTGGTGGGAAGGTAACAGCGTTCTGTGTGCCTTCGCCGTCGAGTCATGCTGGCCACATGACAACGGAGACGTCTTCGGACCGCGCTGGCTCTTCGGCTTTGAAACGGAGATCAGCACCGCCCCCTAGAGTCGGGAACGACTAGCACATATGTGTGAGGGGAACCTTTACCTATAGGTACACATAGTCCTCGACTTACGAGCACTATTGAGGCCAACATTTCTGTTGATAAGCGCAAGATTTGTTAGGTGAATTTTGCCCCATTTTACAACCTTTCTTGTCACAGATTTAAGTGAAACACTGTAGTTGTTAGTAACACGGTTGTTAAGTGAATCTGGCTTCCCCACTGACTTTGCTTGAAGACGATCGCAAAAGGGGATCACATGACCTGCATAAACTATGACAGTTTATGCAACTGGCATAAATATGAGTCAGTTACCAAGTGTCTGAATTTTGAGCAGGTGACCATGGGGATGATGCAATGGCCATTAAGTGTGAAAAATGGTCATAAGTCACTTTTTGGATGCCATTGTAACTTTGAATGGTCGCTAAATGAACTGTTGTAAGTCGAGAACGACCTACATATGGGAAAAAAATGTTATGTTTTCCCTGACTTCATGCTACTTTTAATATTAGTTAAATATTCATTAGATTTCTGAACTGATGCAATCATTTAACTTTCCATGGTATACATGAATAATTACACATAGAAGCATAAAATATCCATGATATAATTGCAATGAAATAAAAAATTAAAACCAGTAATCTAATCAGAGCAATCTAAACACTCCTGTGGTGGTCTCTCAGTTAATTAAAAAAAAAAAGGCTCTCCAAAAGAGGGTTTCACCTTGCTTTCTGGAATATCAATATGGGAACTAATTTGACTTCCTGGAGATTGGTTAAGAGGAGTTTTTTTTAGGCTCAAAACAGCAAAAGCACAGCACAGAATTATCTCCTTGAAAAGCAACACAGAGTTTTTCCTTGTACGTAATGTTTTAAAGATAGAAAAGGTTTATTTTCCCTTTAGGTTATTACGCATGACTAAATATGCAAGTAGCATTTAACTAAAGCATGCAAACTGATATTCTTCCTCTTGCTTCTGATTTGTAATGTAGAAAATTGATGTATGGCCTAATGGCTGTACCTTTCAGAGATTACCTGTCTCCCTGCTTTGCAATAATAACTCTTCTGCCACTATATCAGTGTGCCAGTCTTAAGCTATGGCTAAGAATACAGTTATACTGTATTAAAAGCTGGCTTGAAACTCAACATTAAAAAAACTAAGATCATGGCATCCGATCCTCTCAATTCCTGGCAAATAGATGGGGAAAGAAATGGAGGTAGTGACAGATTTTATTTTCATGGGCTCCAAGATCACAGCAGATGGGGACTGCAGCCAAGAAATTAAAAGATGCTTGCTCCTGGAGAGGACAGCTATAACAAATCTAGACAGCATACTAAAAAGCAGAGACCTCACCCTGCCAACAAAAGTGCATATAGTTAAGGCTATGGTTTTCCCAGTTGCAATGTATGGCTGTGAAAGTTGGACCATAAGGAAGACTGAGTGCCAAAGAACTGTGAACTATAGTGCTGGAGAAGATTCCTGCAAGTTGGCCAGATCTTGAAGATGAAACTCAAATACTTTGACCACCTAATGAAAAGGAAGGACTCACTGGAGAAGAGCCTAATGTTGGGAAAGATTGAGGGCAAAAGAAGGAGACAACAGTGAGCTTAAATGGATTCCAGAGGATGGTAGAAGACAGAAAAGCCTGGAGGAACGTTGTCCATAGGGTCACAATGGATCTGACATGACTGTACAACAAACAACCACCACCACATAGTTATTACAAATTTCTCAGTTCTCAAACCCTATTTTTCAAGGTCTTCCTTGAAACCTGCAAACAAACAGAACATCAAATTTGCTTATGGGTTTTCATTTTCATTCATCATCATTCTCTGGGGATCTCTGCTGGGTAAATTGATCCCATGTTGTTAAATAAATCTCATGATTTAAAATTATTATCTCTAAAAAAGGTATTGTCCTATTATAAATATCAATAAATAAGTACATGTATTGCTGAGGATTGCCTTAAATGGTTTTTGTTTTAATTGTATTTTAATTGTATTGTGTTTTTCTTCTTGCTGCCCAGAGCTCCGTGACCATAGAGGTTTGTTTAATAAATAAACATATTACTCTCAGGATAAAAAAAAATAAGAAAGACACATTTTGATACTTCCAAGCAAATTCCTTTATTGCTCCTCACCTATAGACAGAATCTTCCAAAGTAAAGCAGGTCACCACTCCCATAAAGCATACACTCTGAGAAGTATTAGGAGCTGTTTTAAACCTCTTTTTGTCATACAAACTATCTGAACTGAGTTGTCGTTTTGCTCCTCTGGAATGTCCTCCCGCCCTTCTGGGAATCCAGACTACATTCTATCGCAATTACTGTATTACATTTTTATAATATTTTATAATTGAATTTCAGCATAATTATCATTTATAATACATTCTACACATGCTAATTTTAGGCATTCAAAGACATTTTTCCAAGAAGAGATCTCTAGACTCTCAAATGGATCCATGACACAGAAATGTTATGAATCCCTGATGCACTGATAAAAAAAACCTACACAAGCATGAGGCTCTTCTGGGTCGAAATGGGACAGCTTGCCACAGCCAACTAACTCACTGCAGTCAACTCAACAAAGCTAACTCACCACGGGACAACTTGCTGTGGGACAATTTAACAATTCTATTTAATTATTTAAAATAAAAATATTTTTTAAAAAATTGCCATTCACATTTCATTCTTCCCCTCCTTTTGCATCTTTCCTTTAATGATTCTATTCCACCATTTCTTTGATATTAGTGTAACTCTTGTCCTGCAGTAAGTTGTCCGTGACAAGTTGGCCATGGTGAATGGTCATAAACCTCTGCTGGAATGCCATATTCCTTCCAACTAGCAAAGCTTTTTACTTTGTAGAACTTATTCCAAAGTGTTTCTTGGATGTCTAGATTTATCATGGAACTCCATAGAAAACTAAAACAGGCAAATAGAAGTTATATGATTTAGAGATAGTGCCCAATTTACAATCACAATTGGGAGCAGAATTTCTGTTCCCAAGCTAGGCAGTTGTTTTATGATTATGATTTTGTGAGTTGTTTTTATCACTGTTGTTAATCTACACTCTCTAAATCTAGCGCTTTTAAGTGACAGAGATAGTTTTAAAGACAAGTTATGATTATTCTTCACAGCTTTTAATACTGCCAAAACATTGTTAATACTGCGACTTTGATACACTGTGACTCTGAAAATTTGCAGGATGAAAATCTGTTGACCAATAGAAACAGGTCAAATATGCTTAAATTGTGGTTTAGCATGTCAATCTTGGTTGGGTTTCAGAATAGTTCCTTATAAAGGTATAGTAGGTACTTATAATGCTTTATAATTCCTGAGTTCCAGTCCTTGCTTTCCTTATTTATGTTTGAATAAACAATTTTCCTTGATTATTTTTGAATCCATATTATCTACTTATTCTTTTCTTTCCCCTTTTCTATGATGAACCTCTGCAAATAAGAAAGGATGATGCAGCATCACATTCCTTTTTCTCCCCCTCTTTCATTTTTTGGAATATGTGGATGATAATTTGCTCTTTCATATTCTTAATATAACATAAATCAGAAAAATGCAAATCATTTTCATAATAATCTGGGCATTTTGGGGTTGGGAAGAAAAGAGGAAAGTGTTACTCATCATGAGATAATTCTGCTATGCTGCTTCTGGAAGCTACTTGCACTGCTACAAAGATTGCAAAATCCTGCAAGATTAACACATTAAAACTCAAGGTATATTTGGTAAGCAACAACAGCTCTTTCTTGAACAGTGCCACCTGCAACTCTAAAAAGCTATAGCCGATTCTTAGTGTTATAATGACAGTTTTAAGGAACAATGATACTGTCACTATTATCCTTTTACTGAAATAATCAATAATCAGTTCAGTCCCGTAGGGCGATACTCATATAACCAGCTTGTCTATGGTATGTCAAAGGATATGAGGAAAACTTCCCCTTAGGAGAAGTCTGAGATTTTCACCACACAGTTGACTTTTAGCTCTGTCTGCTTTTCTATTTAATAAAAATCCTAAATGGATCAATGTTTTATATCATGTTCATCATAACTTAATTACCTTCAGTGAAGATTATGAGAATTAAGTGTTGGATGTTAGTTTATATGAAGCAAACAGGTGCTGGATAAGCTTTAGAGTAATATCAAATACTTTGTTTATTGGCAAGTAATTTAATGAAAGGCAATATATATATATATATATTATTGTTAGCAATGATTTTTCTTCTTAAAGTGCTTTAACACAAATGTTTTATTCTAGCTTTCTCCCACCTCCCTTTCCAGTGCTAAAAGTGCAGTTTCTGACACTCTTGTGAGTAGTTTTAACATGATATAAATTGAATCCAAACCATCAAAAGACTTAAATTGTATTTCCCCTCTCTTACACTCCTAAATTTAATCCATGACTCCCTCCTCCCACATAATGTGATTCAGAGAGACAGAGGGGAGGTTTGAATGCAAAGTTTCAATGGGACATGAATGGTTTCAGCTGGCTTTTAATGAAACCAGAAGGAGGTCCAGTTTGGGCTCAAAATGTTGACTATAACAATGAATGAGTTGCTGTGTATTCCTAAAGTGATGTTTTTAGCTTCTTTCACTCCCTGCTAACTGAACGGTATTTATTGATCTTCATTTAGGAAAAAAAACGATGTTGCATCTGCAATGCCTATAAAAACAACCATCCATAGCATTAAGTATCAGAACATGTTCTTCCTTATGCCTCAGTTAGAGTTTTAAATTATTTTTTACCATTGCTTTCTCCAGTGCTGTTATTTCCAATTGTAAAAAAACAGCATAAAGACATCGATGCCCTGTGTCAATGCAAATAAAGCAGTTTCAGGTGTTCCAATTTTTGAGAAGTTTGGGAAGCTGCATTAACCATTTTCCTCCTAATCTTCTGTGGTAAATCTAGGTGCATTTTAAAATATGACTTCAGTACAATTTCAGATTGAAAGAACTGAAATCGTAAGCCAGTGGCCGCCTGAGCTCAGTAGTAATAGTAAATTTTCTTCCTCTTTCACAGCTTCCATTCAGCCTCCCTTCAAGGCTTGTCCCTATTTAGAAGCAGCATTTGTCATCAGAGGAGCCCCCTCCCCTTTCCACATTTATTTCCATGGTAACCCTTTTAAGGCATTCTGCAGGCTGAAAACTACTTTTGCTTTTTCATCATGCAGGCTGCCATTGTGAAGAGTTCACTGTATATCTACAGCTTCTGAATTAATATAAAAGAACATGCAAGCAGTATGCATGGACAATTTGTTTTTAAGACGAGTTACTTATAAAGGAACTACGGAGCAGCCTACTTGCAACCTACTGTCAGCACGTTGTTTACTAAAGGAACCACCATCTAAATTGCTTAATTAATTGATTAACTTTGGGATAGGTTTGATCAGAATGGACGTTGCATCCAGTCAGCTGGGCAATTTCCTGAATTTAGTTCAAGGAAAATCTGGCCAGATGGCTGGTTGGGTTTAAGCTGATAAATTGCTGGTAAGTGCTCATGCTGTGATATATTGCAAATCTCTCTTTTTTTATTGTACATTTGTTAATGTCTATCTAAGAATCATTTGGAAACTATGGTGTCTTAATGTCAGATTCTTTCGTGTTTAGAAATTTCCTTTTAATGTTAACAAAGGTACAATCTGCTGTATTTGCTCTTTCAGGTCTTGTGTGCACAAAAATAACATTTGAGAGCTATATGTCTCTTGCTGCTTTTCTTAAATGGCACGATTCACTTTATTGTTCGGTTTTTAAAAAAATCTCACATAGGTGTTGATACTTTTCTTCAAAATTATAATTGGTTTAAGCTTATATTTTCAGAAGGTGCAAAAATGGTAGACTGTGACATTTATTTTTATAAATTGTGTATGATTAATACAGACATACATACACATTGCTGCTTATTGACATTCATTTATTATATTTTTTTCAAAATCCAAGTCAATGTGTTAATAACTTTGGGGGGGAAATCATGTACCTTTGTTTGAATGTAAAAGCTGATATTGATTCTGTAACTGGGATGTTATATCCTTTTCATTTTTTGTTTGTTTATAAAACTGGAAGAATGTGTGGTTAACCTGAACTATGGCAATATAAATTTACTCTTTTTTAAAATTCAGAAGCAAATCATAATTGGTAAATCACCATGACAACATATTTTCTATTTCACCATTTTTTTTACGATTCCATGAAACCCTTGATGTTCTCACATTCATTTTATTATAATGAAAAATAGTAGAAGTGAATCATTTCATTATGGTCTCAAAATCATTGACTCTTAAAGTACTAGCGGTATATGCTGTTTCCTATACAATCTACCTTCTCAATTCTCTGACAAGTGAATAGCACATTCGTTGGCAAATGTGAAAATAGTATGTATATATATGATTTATACAAAGGGCAGTTCTAAATTTTTGTGTTGTTAAGAATCAAGGTGTTTTCATTAGATATGTAAATAAACATACATAATGTGCAATAACTTTATGAACCAGGGTTCCTGCCAACTTAAGTGGTGATGATGAAATGCTGTGATGGTTGGATTTCCTGTTTTCTGCATCCCAGTGCCCTGAGGGTATCTTACACCTCTCTGGAATTGATGAAAATCATAGTAATTAAAAAATAAAATGCTGCTGCTTCTCTCACACCTTGGAGCATTATCTCTCCTCTGCCTTACTATCTTCTATTTAGCATGGATCTAGGGAATGGAATGAGACAATATTTTAAAATGTGCCTGTACGTTCAGTTTTGTATTCAGTAACATGCACTTGTTCCTCTAGAAATCTTATGTGGCACATATTCAAGTATGTTTTTTTTTTTTAAAAGACAGGGCTTGTGAAAATAATAAAGGTGCTAGGGATAAAGACGTTGCAACAGCTGCACTAATGACAAAATATTAAAAAGCATCAGGCCTACTAGTATCATACCAGAATTGATACAGTGGCTTGGAAGACTGTTTAAATTAGGATGGTCAGAAATATTTTCAGAGGTGAAATACATTTTGTAACTGAATATTGTATGCATTTGTGTCATTTGTATTAGTATCGCAATATAAGTTAGGATCCAGAAATTGTACCAGCTTGAAAAGAAGAAAAGAAAAGAATTCTAAGATCTACAGTTCCAAGGACCGAAATTTGGGGAAGGCTTCAGTAAGAGCTGAAAATTTAATTTTTCTTTGAGTTCTTAGGCAGGAGCTCATGTTAGTTTTGTTATTAGAAAGCAGAGGTGACTAACTATAGCCTATGTCATGCAAGTCTTAAGAAATTTATAATACAACCTTCCATAAGTGCTTATATTTCCTTTCTAGGTCATAGTTAATAGGTAGAATAGTAGTACACCTCCAGCAGGGAGATTCAGGGTTTGTACCTACATTTAACCAGAGACTTCACAGGTGATTTGGGTAAGACTCCATTGAAGGTATTTCACAAGATTGGGGTGGATTATAATTTGGTGAGATCAACAGGGAGGTAAGCAATAGCAAAGGAAGACAGGCATGAAAAGAACAGGATCTGACTGCCCTGCCCTGAAGGTTTCCCTGCCAGGTAAGGAATGGCATAACAGCAAGTGAGCAAGCAAAATTCCCTGCTTGGTGACGAGGGAAGGAAGGATTCTACAGCAAAGAGAGACTAGAGCAGGGGTATCAAACTTGCGGCCTGCGGGCCAGATGCATCATGCGCTAGCTACGCCCACATCCGGTTTAGCAAAGGGAGAAAAGTCATGATACATCATGTGACACCACCGTGATGCTACAAGTTTGACACCCCTGGACTAGAGGAAAGAAATGAGAAAATGACTAAAAAAGTTCTTTCTGGTTGGCAAGGAGAAAGAACAA
Organism: Pseudoxenodon macrops; assembly: GCA_032467955.1. NCBI lineage: Eukaryota > Metazoa > Chordata > Lepidosauria > Squamata > Pseudoxenodontidae > Pseudoxenodon > Pseudoxenodon macrops. The sequence continues at coordinate 142,556 of JANHFT010004378.1, read as the reverse complement.
AAAGAAAAGTAGGATCTGAGCAGTTTTTCCTAGATTGTATGATCTTAAATATGATCTTGAAAAAAAATCTGTTCAGTAATCTAATCTTAGGGTTCTAGTTCTTAAAAGAGCTGCTGCCTCAGTGTCTACAGTGAAATGGTCTGTTTTGCTACTAGCTGTTTTTCAGATATATTTTTTTTAATGACTAGAGATTTTTGCAAAAGGTTTCCTGTTGTAACTTTCAGACCAACAAATTAGTCTTCATACAACACTCACAACAATCTGGGGTTGATCTACATCAGTGGTGGGATTCAAAGTGTTTTACTACCGTTCTGTGGGCGTGGCTTGGTGGGCGTGACTTGGTGGGCATGGCAGGGAAGGATACTGTAAAATCTCCATTCCCTCCCCACTCCAGCTGGAACTCGGAAGGCAGAGAAGAGATGGGGGTGGGGCCAGCCAGAGGTGGTATTTACCGGTTCTCCGAACTACACAAAATTTCTGCTACGGGTTCTCCAGAACTGCTCAGAACCCACCTCTGGTCTACATTAAATGGTTGGCTGAATTTCTTCTGCTACTCTGAGAATGATTTTTCACATTAGAATAATTCCAATGATTGTGGCCCTGTACTTTGGGACTGCAGAAGCCAATTGTTCTGTTGATTTTATTAAATTAATCCATTGATTCCTTTGTAGATTGCGTGGACATTTTGGGGGGACACCTATGTCTATCTTTGGATACTTGATTTTGCATGATTTATGGAGTACTTCTTTTTCAGTACTTTGAATGTTTATTCAGAGTTGTTTTGTTGTTGTTATTTTAATGACAGTGTCTATTAACTGGTTGCTTGAATAAGTAAAAAAGAATCACTTTTTTTTAAAGTAAAAAGGTTACCCTGGTTAAATTAGGACATGGATGGCTAACTGACAATATACAGTAAATTGCCATTGTTGGCTAGGATATATATTTTTAATGGACTGGAAAGCTATTTATAGTCTGACTGCATCTTACTTCTTTATTCCTTTGATGTAACCATTGCTCAGTAAAGGAGAGGAAAAACAATTTCAAGGCTCAATAATTAAATATACAGAGGTGTATGTTCAAGGCAGAGGTGGGATTCAGCAGGTTCTGACCAGTTCTGGAGAACCAGTAGCAGAAATTTTGAGTATTTCAGAGAACCGGTAAATACCACCTCTGACTGGCCCCACCCCCATTATTCTCTGCCTCCGGGGCCCAGCTGATCAGGAAGAAATGGGGATTTTGCAGTAACATTCCCCTGGAATGGGGTAAGAATGGAGATTTTACAGTATCCTTCCCCTACTATGCCCACCAAGCCACGCCCACAGAACCGGTTACATTTTTTTGAATGTTCAAGATATTGTTTATTGTTTATTGTGATATATACTTGCTAAGGGTTTGGACCATGGGTATGATCTTTGCTAAGGTGCGAGAAGCTGACATATGCATTATTAAGTAAAAGTTAAATATACCCATGGGTTTTAGTCCTAGGAATTATTATTTGTTGTTTTAACCATTCAGTCATGTCCAATTGTTGGCAACTTTAGAGGCAAGTGCTGTCAATGCTACCTTGTTCATCTTTGTATCAGTTTTGATATTATCAAGCTAGCATGTTCTTTGCTTGCCCCTTTTTGTTTTTCCATTAACCATTCTACTATCATTCTAACATCATTGACTTCTCCAATGAATTTACATGCATGACATGGCCAAAGTAAATCAGATGTAGCCTTGTGATTTTGGCTTCTAGTGATGTGTCTGGTTTGATATGATTCAGCACCTCTCTCTTGGTTACTTTGGCTATCCATGGTATATGCAATAATTTACACCAGAACCACAATTCAGAGAGAGGTGTCAGTTTTTCAATCAGCTGTTCTTAGTGTCCAACTCTCATACCCATAAATTGTTATAGGAAAGACTATTTTTCTAACTAGCCTGCTTTTTGTATTTATATCAATATCTCTGCTTTTCCAGATCTTCTTCATGTTAACCATTGCAGTGCAGCCTAAGTTTATCCTACATTGAATTTCAGGAGTAGAACTGCCATCATGAACAATTTTTGATCCAAGGAAGATAAATTCTATCTAATTTGTTGTCCTCCTTGTTGATCATAAACATAATGATGTTAAGAGTCAATCCTACTTTTTTTTCACTTTCATCCTTAATTTTCCGGAACATTTTTCCAGATCTTCCTAATTTCCTCTTGATTACTTCAGCATACAGATTGTACCAGAATGGTGATAAAATACATCCCTAGCTCCCTTACTGATCCTGTGTTACCATAAAATGTTCTCACTGTTGCCTCCTGATCCGTGTACAGTGATCTGATAAGTCTAATCAGGTTCATGATCTTAGGATACCAAGATCATGCAAAACTGACCATAGCTTACTGTTTTCTACCACATCAAAAACTTCTGTAATTGATAGAACTCATATGTAAATCCTTTTGGTTTTCACGTGCCTTTTCCATAATCCATCTATCATTGGCAATGTGATCTCAAGTGCCGTGCCTCCTTCTAAAGCCAGCTTAAACATCAGGTAACTCTTGACTTATGTCATTATACTATTATTTATTTATTTATTCATGCATTCATTGGATTTGGAAGGCTGCTCAATTCCAGGATGATTCTGGCAAACTTACACAATTTAAAGGGAAGAGCAAAACAGTCCGAAAAGAGAAACACATATACGCCTAGGTAAAAGAATCAACCAATATCTAAAAACTGTCATGCGCTCCCTAAGGGCGCAATCCCAAACTGGGAACAAAGGTATGTTTTTAAAAACTAGCAGAAGCCTTACAGCATGGGACCATTGTGCATTTCTGGGAGAAAGGCTGTTGTAGAAGAGAGGTGCCACAATGGAGAAAACCTATTTCATCAGGTTTATAAAACTCAAATGACATTTACTATGTCTATCATAAGGGACCTATCAGGTGTTTGTGGTTATACATTTTCTTGTATTCTGGTAGTATAAAGCTATAGATAAGCAGGGGCAGTTTTGTGCTAACTAGCATGTATTTTAGATAGAAAGGAGTGGAGACGTGGAACCATATTAATTCTGAACCAGATTTAGAACTTCATTCGGAGAAGAGTCAAGAAAGAGCCAAGAAGGAAAATTGTGGGATTTGTTTTATGAACGTATGTAGAGATAGCGATTGTAAACTGTAAAACTCACATTTGATTTACTTTTGAAATTATTGCTGAACAGTTCAATTGTTTAAGCTTTTGTGAAAAAAATAACAGCTTGGAAATTTTACAGCCGAACAACTATTTTCTTAAAATGAGTGTGACTTTCGAGAAGGACTTATCTGTACCTATTCATTCATGTCTTTTGAGGTTCAGTTTATTTAGGACTGTATGCAATTGTGCTTCTCACTCTCCCCATCCCCTTAAGAAGCTCTTTCTCCCTTCCCTTCACACACACACACACACACACACACAAAAGTCTAGAGTCCCTTTGCTTGCCTTTATCTAGTTTCTCCAGCACCATTCCTTTTCCTTTTTGTGTTTCCAGAACATGCATATCAGTCTTTGACAGGCACTTTTTGAAAAGGCTTTGCAAAAAGAGACAGCTATTTTGCGTCTGGCATATTAATTTATGTAACATCACTAAGTACCAGGTAATTGCAAATGTTAAAATTTTATGAGGAATGCACAAGAAAAAATGTTAACATTTTATGAGGAATTTCATAACGAATAGTGGCTTGGTGGCTTCTGAGATGCTTTTAAAATTGAACTTCACTGCATTATATAATATTGAAGCAGAGTGTCTTCCAATGTAAAAAATTATCTTGAAAATCTGCCGTTAGTGCTTATTTGAAACAAATAATAATCTCGGTAGTTATGTTATGCTGAGAGAATGTATGGCTGTTTGCTCACTGTTTTACGGCATCAAGTTAACTGTTTGGTAGTTTTTATTCATTTTATTGTAAGTTTTCTGAAAGGCGGCATACATGTTTAGTAATGGACATTATATAGCATGAATTTGGCATGGACCATTATTTGAGGGACCATCTCTCTCCAATCACATCCATACCATCACTTCTGACATGCTCTGTGTCCGGCTGGCTAGGGAGTGTTGCCTGGTGTAGCCCATAAAGAGAGCCTTTTCTGCTGTGACAGTGGCAATTTGGAACATCATCTCCTCAGAGATCAGATTAGCCTGGCTGCCTTTTTGAAAGGCCCTGAAATCATTATGTTGCCAATAGGCTTGAGGAACCAGGAATGTGGTAGAGCCTGTACAATGGTTGTACAGATAGTAATAAACCTATGATTGGGGAAGGGTGTGCAGATGGAGAAGATTTACTCAGCAACTTGCAACCTTTTTCTGCCTTTCCCATTGACTTTAACATCAGCACAAACATGTTTTTTTTAAGTAATGGATAGAAACTTTTGATATAGACTTTTTGACAGGAAAGAAGATTTGCTTATTACTTGTCATTTGCCATCTTTTATTCATAGTCTGTGTATGGGGTCGTGGGTGTAACTGTCCATCGGTCTACTTATCTACCTACCTACCTACAGTACCTACCTTCCTCTTGCTTACATTTTCTAATTTGTGATGTTCGTTCATTGTTTACAGAGAATCAGTGTTATATAAAGGATGTCCCTTTGCTACTCACTTTTAGCTTGCTGAGAAATTTGTGCACTTTAACAGAATTCTTGTAGCTCTTGAAGCAGATCATCTCATTTTCAATCTTGCATGGAATCCTAAAAAAATAGCAGGCTGCTTTAGTGTAAAAAGGTGCTTTGCTCATGTGACATCTGAAGTACTTCTGAATCATTTTCAAAGCATGCATTGTCCTAAGAATTAGAATAGGCTTATTAAATGCAGTACTGGACTAATTACTTGGGGGACATTATTTATAGTCCAAAACATACCCAAAAAAACCCTCCCCACAAATTTTATACTTGCTGAAAGCCATTAAGGAATTTCTTTTACACGAAAGAATGAATTTAAAGCTGTCTTTCTTGTTCTCTAAATCTTGTTCCCCATATTAGTGATTATGGCAAGGAATCTTGCATGTAAGGATTAAGGCAACAGTCTTATACAGCTTCGCTTCACTTGTCCTTAAATACTTGCCATAACCAATTTCATCAAAGCAGTGTTGCTTTAACTCGGGGCTGTAAAGATAAGAGCAGCCTCATAGTCAAAGCAATACTGCTACAATAGATTGTGCTGCTGGTTGGTTGATCTGCAGAGGACACGAAAGCAAAGTCTCAAGGAAAGAGTACAGAAATGATGCCTGCCTTCATCAGGGTGAGGAGGAATTGTGGGAAGTAAACTGCAACACATCTTAGAGACACCAAGCTCTGACCCAGATTCATTTGATAGAAACAAGTATGTATCGCTGTACCTAATCCTTTGTGTAAAAATGGTTTATTTTAACTGAAAGGAAATAGATCTGTTATCTGTTGTGAGATTCCTAAGGCTAATACTTATTTGAAACATGTTATTTGATTATAACAAAACAATGTGAATCCTAGCTTAATTAGTGTGCCAGTGTCTAAAATCTGCAAATGTTTTCTTCTATTTATTGCCTGAACGTGGCCATTTGTATGAAGCTAGTGTTTCTGTTGTAGTGAACGCTTATTGAATTTTGTAGCAAGGTCTCATGCTGTTCGGTCTTGTGCTCCTCCTCCTACATTTCACGGCTTGGTGCCTCCCCTTTAACAATCTCCTTCAGCACAGAATCATCTGGATACAGGCAGGTGTCTATTAAGAAGGCATCGCATCTGTCAGACTGTGCAAACTCTAATTTATGAACAGCATATTTAATACTGTGATGATTTTTAACTGATTTTTAATGCCACATTAGATTTTTCTTTTATATTATAACAAAAATACTAGAATGAACCAATTGCTTTGCAAGTGCTGCTGATTTATGATTATTTGAGTATCTGTTACTATGGTGATTTTAGGAGCCTCTTCATTTATTTCAAGATATTTGTTTGGAAGTTTGGATATCTTCTATGTGAATATATACAGACCAAGAATAGGGCAGATAGTTGTGTCTCTGAATTACATGATATTCTATCTGGCTGATACTGTACTATACTTAATTCATCAAGTTACCTCAGCTGCAAATTTCTTGGTATTCTTTCTAAATTGATTCTGAATGGAAGATGGGTATCTTTAGGTATATATTCTTTTTTTCCTAGTAAAAGCTGCATTACAGGTAGATCTCCCTTAATGACTACCATGTTTAGCAACTACTCGAAGTTATGACAGCACTGAAAAACTGGCTTTACAACCAGTCCTCCCACTTACGACTTTCAAAGCATTCCCACAATTATGTAATCAAGCTTTGGGTGCTTCGCAACCAGCAGGAGTTTAAAACCATCACAACATCCTGCAGTCATGTGACTGCCGTTTGCACACTTCCCAGCCAGCTTCTGAACATCAGACCAGTGGTGGGTCTCCTGGTTCGGACTGGTTCTCCTGAACCGTTAGTGCTGATTCTAATCTGAGAGTGAACCGGTTATCTGTAACTGTGTAAGTTGGCCCGCCCACCTGCCCACTTGCCCCTGGGTTATGCTGACTTTTATTCCTGCCTCTGAAGCCCAGCTGATCAGGGGTGGCATATTAAATTGCCGCTCCACAGCTGTGTTCCTAGCTGCTTGCCTTGTTCTCAAAGCGGAAGTTGAATGTCCTCCTAAACTGCGCATGTGCGAAGAAAGCGCACATGCAAATCACGAAGAAAGTCTGTGTGCGAATCGCGAAGATAGTACCGGTAGTAAAGCTGGTAGAAACCAACCACTGCATCAGACTCAATGGTGAAGCTGGTGGTAAAATTGCAAGTCACAGTCATGTGATGTTAACAACTATGTTGCTTAGTGATAGAGTTGCTGATCCCAATTGTCATTAAGTTACAACTACCATTATTTAAAGAAGCATAATCAATATAGATCATTTTTCTCAAGGGGATATATGTTCTGCTAATCTTTTCCTTTTGTTACTTCAAAAGAAAGAGGCTTCAAAGTACAATTCTTCACAAACTTACAATGGCATACTATCCACCGCTAAATAATCTAACATAATTTATTTATGCATTGTTTAAGTTTAGAAGACTGCTGAACACATAGCAACTCTGGGAGGCACACAAATGAAAAACAAAACTCAAATATATTAATAACTAAAATACACAAATTAAAAATTGCTATGATAAGGGGGGAACAAATAAACCACAAGTGTACTAAACATCTCATGCCATGGCAGTTACACTCCTGTCTACCCAGAGGCTGGGGAAAAGGCAAGTGTTGAGGGCTGTTCAGACCTCTGGGGTGATTTAGTATTTTTAATTTCAGTTGCTTTCCAAATATTGTGAGGAATATGCTGTGTTTTACTGTAGTGACATTAGATTAATTGAGATTTTGATGAATTTTACTTTGGTTTCATAATCATATCATTCTGGAGGTTTTAATGCATCACCATAAACAGCCTGCATTCAGCAGTGAATTCGGACTGGGCTCCTTCAGCAGGCAAAAATTCAGTCACTTTTTGTTGTTCAAGGTGTACTGATGAATATTCACTGCATGCTTCCAGTTCATTAATAGTAGTAACATTAACAACCTTTTCTTACAATACACTTTCTGACACCTGAAGTGAAATAACAAATGTTAGAGAACACACCAGAACCCATGGCGAACGTCATTCTTGCCCTTATAATGTTGGAGGCATTACTTTTCTTTCAACCTTCTTAACCCAGAACAATCAATGATGGTGCTTACAAGATTGGAAAATGAGAGCCAGTGCTATTAATGCAGTCATATAAGGAAATTATTATGGAGAATCTACAAAGATGGATATTTATGAACTGTGTTTCTAAATGGATAAAATGGGAGCAAGGAAAATACTATTTCAATCCTGAAGACTGTTATAAAAATGCTTACTGATAGACAATCTTCTCTTAGTTGTCATAAGATATAGAGTAGTAGTGTGCCCAGAGCATGATTCTGCTTTAAGAGCAAGTTTGTCTCTTCAGATTTTTAATCTTTTCAACCACCTGTCTAATCAGTTTCATGTACAAAATATGTATCTACATACTACTATTCCAAATACAGAATTCCACTATGATGATTAAGTATGTAGCCTACAACATAAACAACATCCAAAAATACTTTGAAATCAGCTCCATAGCTAATTGAACATTTAGAAAACTCTTGTGTATCTCTTTAGATGTCTCCATTTTTTTCTTCTAGTAAAAACTACTGGCAATGACACCTTCAGTGTATCTTTTTTACGGATTTCTCATCCTTCATGAACATTTGTCACATTCAGGTGACTTACTTTATATTTAAGCATCCAGTCCAGTTTTCTGAAATTAGCATATAGCTCTTTTCTATTACTAATATTATCATTTATATTATTAATATTAATATCCTGCATAATATAAACAGAATGATAACATGGTTGCTTTCTCCCAAGATTCAGGATTCGGGATTTCAGACCCTCTTGTTCCTTCACCCATCTTCTAACCAATGGTGTCAGCCAAAGAGGGCAGGAATGTGTTGGAACTGACAAGAATTAGAATTCCAACAGCTGTCAGAGTAGCTGAAATCTCTCATTATCACTGTCACAATGCTTCTTTGAGAGTTTGGTCAACTGACATAGAAAGGCTTCATCTGTATAATCTTTACACAAAGAGATTATTATAATGTATAAAAACTAGAATTGGAATGAATGGACATGCATTGGCAACACTTTTGATGGAAGTGGCCGCAGAGTCAAGCAGAAGTGTGCACACATGCAAACAGCTGGGGATAATCTCAAAAGCAGCCACAAAGGCTTTCTAAAGTACAAGGCTGCTTGAGGAGAGTTGCTTAACTAATGGTGACAAGCCTCATGAAGCCTGAAGCATTTGAATACTTCAGGTTGTCTGCAGTCTCTACACTCTCTCCCTCACACACCTACATTCTAAGGAGCTATGTGCGATATGGTAAGTGAGAGATGTAACTCTGGACTGAACATGACCAGGTCATTGGTCCACTCTGCATTCTACAGATTCAGCAATACTTTAAGAAGAAGCCAAAAATAATGCAGAGCCTTGTGAATTTAATAAGAATCTACTAATTTATGGAGATAATTTACCCAAATATAGGTAGGTAGTCCTTGACTTAAAAGTGTTCAGAGTTATGATGGACCTCCAAAATGATACAACCCAGATTCAAAGTTCCAAAGGCTGTCCCTTCCCCCTCAGGATTGCATTTTGCATACTTGACAACAGGCATGCATTTATGGCTATTTGCAGTATTCTGTGGTCATGTGACTACAATTTACTTTTTTTGGGGGGGGGGATGGAAACTGAAACCACAAAAAATGGTGGACAATGGGTTTATGCAAGGACTGCAGTATTTGCTTAACAACCACCACAAAAAATGTTGTAATATCAGATAAATCACATAACGATCTACTTAATGACCATAATTTCAGGCTGAATTACAGTTGTAAATCAGTACTAAACTACATAACAAAGGAAAATTTGTAAACATGGTCCCATCCTTAAAAGCCATTTTCTTCATGTCCCATGAAGAAAAATGCATTTAGAGTGTGAATGTTTAACATGTTTAGTATGGAAGGTCCCAATAACTCATCTTGTATAATCTTCTAACACAAACCTAGAACTACCTTTCTGCTGATATTTTCCATTGACTTTGGTTGCTATTGCTTAAATTTTAATGATGGTATGCTTATTTATATCCTCCACATTTTATAATATGTTCAAATGGTAATAACATTCTTTAAAATATGATAATATATTTTTTCATAGATAGCAAAATTAAACAAATTATGTCACTATTAAACATAAATTGATTTTTGTGTATAAAAAGATTTCTGGTTTACTCTAAATTTTCCTAATGGTACACAACAACAGTAATCCTTGGCCTATTTCCTTATCCTACCAATTTAGAAAGCTATATTGATTTTTGTTTTAAAAAACCCTGCTTGAGCATGTTTTATGAGTTTTTAAATAGCTTTTATTTTTCTTTAAATTTAAAATAACAACATTTTCCTTATAAATAAAAGTATGGCTTGGTGGTAGCACTTAGTTGACTTCGTATGTCAGTCAGGGTTAGACCTGGTTAGTATTTGGACAGGAGAGTACTAGAAAATACAAGATCTGTAGGGTGGATTGGAAAGTTGAGAAAACAATCTGAAAAAAAGACCATGGCAAATCTCAAAGGTGTTTTTTTCCCCCCAAGAGGCAACTGGACTTTCTTGTTTTTCTTTGAAGACATTTCACTTCTCTTCTAAGAAGCTTCTTCAGCTTCTTAGATGAAAAGTGGAAATGAGAAGTGGAAAAAAAATCATTTTTTTAAGGCTTATCAAAAGCTGTGAAATTTTTTCTGCACAGTTTTCTGATGTTATCAGGAATAAGGGTGAAATAAAGATGGGGTAAGATAATGTGAAAAAAAATGACATTATGATATGCAAAATGTTATATATATGGAAGCGAGATGTTAAAGTTATTGTTACGAAAAATAAAAATTGTTTTGGAAAGAATTAATCTGCAATACTGCATTCTAACCACGGTGTCACCACAGTTCTTAACATATAAATAATCTGAGGTTGTGTACACACACACACACATATATATATATATATATATATTTCTTGCATTTGCCTCAGGGCTCTGCTGATTCCTACACTAGCCGCCCATCGTTGGATTCCGACGTGTCGCTAGAGGAGGAACGTGAAGGGGTGAAGCGCGAAGTGGAGAACCAGACCCAGCAACAGCTTGAAAAAGCCAAGGTAATGGATGGGGTGGGCAAAATCTTGATTTTTCTCAGGGTAAATAAGAGTGTTACATCAGGTGAAAATGATTGCCCTTGTAACAGTCCAGTCTAGGTACTGCAGTCTAGGTTTTTTTATTGTTCAGTTGCTCTGCTTCAGTTATGGAATTCCCCAGCTGGTTAGAACATCTTTGTCATCTTTCTCTGTTTTCCCATTCTTTCTGCCTTATTTTTCCTTTAAGCCACAGAGAATCGGCTAAACAGAGGAAGTCGTAACAGCTACACAGTAGAATGTTATTGGCAATGCGAGAAGCTGCTGTTTGGAAGCATAGATTAATTCCTGGTAGCCCTAATGAACCTGAATTACAATTTGATTAAAAGAAAAATATCATAAGCAGTAGAGCTGTGAGATCACGTGACAACTATGAAGAGAAGCTGCAGGATTGCAGAAAAAGGCAGCATCTTTAAAGAGTATGCAGCAGAGGTGGGTTCCTACCGGTTCTATCCGTTTCTATAGAACCGCTAGTAACTTGGTGATGACGTCATGGGGCCAGTTCCTTCCGTGTCTCTGTGGGCGCCACCATTTTGAATTATTTTTTGACTGCTGTGTGAGCACGCGCTCGTGTGTACGAGGCGCGACCCTGAGCGAACTGGCAGCAAAACAATTTACAACCCACCACTGGTATGCAGGTGCTATATTTATACTCATTTTTGGAATAAAATATGAATTACTGCAGGGAGCTGACGAGGAGAGGGGGAAAAGCAACTACTAATACTGATCTCTTTAAAGTTACTTGGGGAGCCAAAAAAAGGGACCATCCTTGTCCAAAGGTTGGTATCATCAGGTTTGAGAGAACTCTTTTTTAAGATTTTCAAAAGTACAAACTGTCTTGTGGAAAGGCGGTATTATGACTATAACTAAGATGTCAGATTACAGATTACAGTATAGACTCATAGTCCACATCCCCATGAGTGGGAGAAGGTTCCTTGTCTCTCATACACAACCCAGCCCTTCCTTTTGCTAAGTACTGTATAGAAAAGGTGGTTTGATCTTTTTAAAACATGGGAGAAAATGTCAAGGGAAAGAGGCTGGCAGGATAAGGTTTCCATCTCCTGCAGTTTGCAATGAATATTTGGAAACACAGATCCATTTGCTTCAGTTGTATAGAAATAGGTAAATGTATAGCCAAATAATAGTTTATTATTATTGTTGTTGTTGTTTCCATTTCTCTTTAGTATGTTGTACCAGGTCTTATTTTCTTTAATCTGGTGCAGCAGTTGTGGAATTGCAGCTTCTTTCGTATTTCAAGCTATGTACATGAACATATTTTTTCTTTAGAATATTCTTGTGGTTTATAGTAATAATTATAAATCTTATTATGGGGGGGGGCCCTGTTACAAGATTTTTAGATAGAGAGTTCAGGGATGGGTTGCAAATCATTTTGCTGCCGGTTCTCTCAGGGTCACGCCTTGCGCATGTGCGCAAAGCGTGCGCAGCAATCAAAAAATAGCTTCTGCACATGCGCAGAAGCAAAAATTCAAAATGGTGGCACCCATGAAGATACTGAAGGAACCAGCTCTATGACGTCATCACCGAGTTACTAACAGTTCTATAGAACCGGTTAGAACCGGTAGGAACCCACCTCTGAGAGAGTTCTTCATATTTGGTAGGCCAATGTCAACCTGTGATCGAATGTTTCCATTTCCATTTGAATGCTTCTTTAACTACTTTGCAAGTATTACTGAGATCTGGGCAGTTCTGTATTTATGTTCCCTTATATGGATGGTTTGCATTTTGGTACTTAAAGTTTGAGTTTAAAAAATAAATAAATCTTGAAATAAAGTTTCATTTTGTTTATCTTCAGTGAGATTTGTCGACCTTTCAGGACACAGTTGAAGGGAGAGGAAACGATGGGCCGAATTCTCTAGCCATCGTGCCTATATGCCACGTAGCCAGGAGGTGGCACTATGGAAACTATTTCAACATTTGCTTTTATAATTATTAGAAAGGCATCAGAGAATGTAAAAACTCCATTTCTAATGCCTGCTGGCAGTGGTGGGGTCCTGCCGGTTTAACAACCGGTTCGGTGATTGCACGCTTTGCTGCACACACAGTTTTACCAAAACTTATCTTCCATGTTACTGTTGGGGAGTAACACAGCTGAGGAACGTCAATCTGCTCTGCTGCGCGAATCAGCTGAGAAGATATAGGTCAATAAAGCACAGGGGCAGACAGGCTGGCAGACCTGTTCGCTCCCAGCTGATTGTTGGAGCTTCTGGTTCGCCCGAACCGGTCCAAACCGGTAGAATCCCACTCCTGCCTGCTGGGTTTAGGGATTGTGAATACTAGGTGAAGTGCCCTCTGCGACAGGTGAGATACCGAGCTACTATGACAAAACTGGAGGTGGGAGTGCAGAATCAGGAAGAAGAATTATGGATCCTCAAGCTTTCTTCCCTACTTAGATACCATCCCGGGAAGGAATGCAGCGGTAGGAAGGAGAGGAGGGGAGAAGAGGGAAGTTAGAAAGGGAAGG
>JANHFT010004378.1:97949-117191 GCA_032467955.1 Pseudoxenodon macrops | reverse complement strand
TACTGGCTGTGCACCGCCCTGAGTCTTTCGAGAGAAGGGCGGTATACAAATTTAATAAATAAATAAATAAATAAATACTTACTGTACTTTCATTCTTACTTACTTTTGCCTCGTGAAATGATGACTCCCTATGAATATTTCTGTGTTCTGAGCAGAGTGATAGGACACAAACATTCATAACAATGTGTCAACAGTGCATTTTAATGATATCACTTGGGTTCCAATGAAACTTCCATATCTGACCTAAAGATCAGTCCAGCTCAGCTCAGCCTTGGGACCCATCAGCCCATCAATTTGATTTTCAGTCCAAGCAACTTCTCTCATTAGTGAGGGATTTTGATGGGCTGAGGACTTGTTCAGTTTCTCCACATTGCTGGGAATTCAAACTGTTGATCCTAGTACAGTTTGGTTCTCATGTTTAGGCTTCAACTCTAATTATCCAGTACACGCTTCTTGTTTTTAGCCTTATTGAATTCTTAATAACTTGTTGGATTTCAAACTCTGACCTCTGACAGTAATTTCTATTGACAGAGATTAGGATTTTCAACCATATGTATTGTGAAGACCTTGGTACTATGGGTGAGAAATATTTCTCATTCTAATATTCTAAATTTTCTTTCTCACTAGCATTTGCTATTATTTTGAATTTTTCTAGAAAAATCCAACTGTCTTTTGTCCTTGCCCCTCCTTTTGTGTAAATATCTTCTTTAAATTTAAACCAAGTCTGTTGTTTTCCAAATTTAAATTCTGAATCCCTGTTTAGTTCACTTATGTTGCCCTTGTGAAGTGAAATATACTTTCACCAGATGACATAAAAGCAGGACATGGTTTTTTTTAAATGTCTCATTTGAACAGCATACAGCATTCTAAAATTTTGGATGCTTAGCATTTCCCCCCACTAAGCAGGTCAAACCTGAATGAAACACAGGTATTGCAGAGACAAATAATTGCCATTAATTCTCCTAAGTCACTTTTTTTCTAATTCTAGTTGAAGGATCAGTTAAAGTTGCTTTCAGCTGTAAGGAACAATGAAAACACATGACCTTGTTGCTAGGGGTTACTGCTTGGAGGCTTTTAAAAAGCACTACTTACTTGCAAACAGGGTGAGAATTTCACATGGTTTGCTGTGTTTTGGGAGAAAAAAGACTCACACAGTGGGACTGAAGTGCATATGTGCTTCATTGTTCTCTTCTCCCCCCCCCTCCCCACGAACAAACAGCAGTACATGGCAAGTGCTTTTGTCACAGTAATGTGTTCAAGACTGCAACAAAAGAGGAAGGATATTTAGCATATTGTCCTATAAAGAGTTGGGGGGAAGGGAAAAGGAGAAATGATGGGCTGTTTTTGATTTGCCTTTTGAGGTTCCAGAAGAACGAGCATGGGAGGATTAAAAAAAAATCTTTGTAATATTCCATGGCTTTAATGTAATCATATTCAAAGTGTTGGGTCACCACTTCTTCAAATGTTCAGCCCTGCGTTAACGAGTATACTAGAAGTTTTTGCTAATTGCAATGTCTTTGCACACTGTATATCCTGTTTAGCAACCAGGAAGTGGTCACACTCGTTCTGTCAGAGTTGGAAGATACTAGCTTAACATGAATTCGTACCACTTCACTTAAAACCAATGTGCTTTACCCTTGAAAACAACCTAATGTTGCATGGCTTCAACTGTTGAAAACGAACAGTGTTTCTAGGAGCACTCAACTTTTGTTCTGTATTAGTTTTAAAGATGAAAAAGGCTTTACTTTTGATTTTGGATTTTTAGTACCTCCAAAACCTGTTCATCTTCAGCCTGCTGGACAGGAGAAGATTCCTCCAGCACCATCTAGGCCTTTACCAGCAGATCCAAAGTCTTCAAGAACTCAAGTGCCTGAAGGAGAAGCCACCCATGCCTCAGCAGATATAAGCAGGCTTATTGACAGATTTGAAGAGATAAGGTAAGAGTGTTTGGTTAATTTTCCTGTCGGAATCTCTTCATTTAAAGTATTTTGTAAAAAAAACAAAAAGAGGCTACAATGAAAGTGGAATAGCTGAGATATAAAGTCCTTACATACAGAAAATGGTAGTGATTTCATTATAGTAGTGACAGTTATTATAATAGTTACTAAACTGGGTCATTTTAAGCCTGATGGGGTGATTGAAACCTATCTCACAATCAATGGAGGCTTTTTTAAAAATGTGGAATACTTGTTTTCCATATAAGCAAAAGTGATTGGCTTAACACTTTAAAAAATCGTAATATATAAACAGTTGTAATATTGATGAATGGCCGGCCCATGCGTTCATGATAATATATTTCTGTATCCTAACAGTTTGTTCCTGTTTGATCAAACTATTGATATAGTTTGCTTGAACCACATGGTTAGGCATTCTTTTTATTCTATAAGGAATACTTATTTAAAAACTGACAGACTTGTCAGAAAGCTGACAAGTCATGAATGTTTATATTATAAATGCCTAGGAAGTGGAGGTTTGTCATGATAACATAATCTGTGGAGGATGGGTTTTGTTTTTGGAAGCTAAAAATAAATAGTCTAACAGCTAATTCCTCCGAATGCATTGACTTCCTCAATATAGCTCTTAAAATTATAAAAAGCCAAATTTGTGGCTTTTATTTGTTCCTTATAAAAACTGAAAACTGTGAGTTTAAATATAGTTTTATGAATATTCATGGCAAGCTTATATGATTATCCATTCAGATATTCTAAAAAAAGTATAATGCTTTTTAGCTATATTAATTCAAGGCGAAGAATGAAGCTTAGAAAGACAACCAAATATATATTGTTTGGTGCTGATGTAGAAAATTCAGATTCTGTCATTACATTGGATTAACCAAACCACTTAAAATTTGCTTTAGTAATACTTTAGTAATAAACCACTTTCCCCAATCCAAAATTAGAGGTGGTCCTGGAAACTTAAACATTTGGTACCATAATCTGTGATAGATTAAAGATTACTTCAATTATTGCTTCTTCACAGTCTATGAGTTCATCTTGAGGTCCTAAAATCTGTCATATCAATAACCTTGAAACCTTTTCATTTGCAGGCAACCTACACATGTTGGTCAAAGAAATCAGATTAATTTAGTTTTTGAGATGGAACAGGAACCAGATTCTCCTAAACAGCATTGCCCAATCGTCTATGATTTGGTGGCTTCTAGCACTTCAACAAATGAAAATAAAGAGCTGGATGAGAGTGGGCCTAACATCTTGTGTAGTCCTGAAGTGTCTAATACAGACCTAATGAAAATCAAAGAACTAAACATAGATGACACCACAGACACTGAAGATTCTACTAAGGTGCCCGTCAGCAAAGCATCTGTGGCAGCACACAGCCATAAGGACACATCCGTTGAGATAAATAGCAATGGCAAAATCCCTAACAGGGATAGTGGAATAGACAGTCCTTCTTGTAATGTAGCAGGAGATAATTTTCCAAACGAGGAAGCTACAGAACAGAAAAAAACAACAGGAACTGGGGATCTGGCTGAAATGGACAATGACAAAAAAACTGTCCTGTTTTCTGCCGGGGAACAGAAGAGAGACTCTGCTCAGGATGAAGACAGTGATATAGACGAAGGAAGCAGTGAAGAGCCAGAAATAGCAGAAATCTCCAAGCTGGAATGTATAGATGTTAACAAGGTATTTTTTTTAACTTCTGCATTGCTGTTATAATACTACTACTTTCTGTATGGGACTTTTACTTTCAGCACATTCTAGCATGCATAAAGTTGCACTATACTGTCATACATAGTGCATGGACTTAGCTCAGTACTTCTTACTACTTTGCTACTGGTAAGTTTGTCTTTTTTTTTTTAAATTCAAAGCATAGTTCTGATACCACGTTATTAGCTTCCCTTCTCATTCTTTACTCATTCCAGTCAGTATTTTTTGCACATTCTGTGTTTCAGTAGCTTTTAGAATAAAATATATAAGTATTATTGACCACTACATTTAAGAAACTTACACATAAGTAGACAGTTAATAAAATGAATCCTTGTGTATGTCCTGATAGTATTAATAATACATTTTAAAATTTAAGAGAAAAAGACTTTTTAGCAAATTATTTGATGGCTGTCTTTTGTTTTCTCTGCTGTTTAATCTTTCATACCTAAATGATGGTGGGTCAGTTTCCTCCCCCCCCAATAGTTCCAACTTGCTTTTCAGTGTTCTGGTTGTTTTATGACTGGTCTTTTAGGTGTCTTAAAGCTCCCCTAAAGGGTAAGAACTAAGTTGTTCAGAAATTGGCTACAAAGAAAGCTGGGTAAACATTAGAACATCCAAATATCTAATAGAAAGGGCAAAGTCACACAGATGAAAATTGTACAAAATAGTCCAGACAAATGGCTGTGTTTACTATCATTTTAGCATGGCTATTAATTTGACCTTAAAGACATGACATATTTTTCCATCAGAGATAATATAAGTAATTCATGAGCATTAGTTTAGGAAGTAAGTGTTTCTGTATTCATATACACCATATTTTACACCAGTCAGTTTATGAATATGACTCAGAAGGCCTATAAACATTGATTTTGATGTTTTGGTAACCAAGGTAGTATAATAGTTGTAATTAAGGCAAAACCTGGAAACTATTGTAAACATTATAAGCTCAGAATGTTCTTGCTTTGAAGCTCTAATGCATGAATAGAATAAATTATAATACAAAAACGTTATGGTGGCAAATCCTTAATTTGCAGTTACAACATCAGTCATGTCTTTTTAGTAATAGCTTGTATTGCATTAAACTGAATTATTCTTAAGGCAATACTGCCCTTAGCATCAGAGAGCATTGTTTATTGTTATTTAACTATAAATATATGTGGCAATGCACATAAAATGTTGAGTGATTTTATTTATTTCAATTTATATAGCTACCCATTTCAAATGCATAACTTTGGGTAGCTAACAATAATTGAAAACACCAAACAATAAAAGTTAACAAAACCCATGTAACCTGTAGCTGAGGTAAAAGCCAACACGGGTCAGCACAGCCATTGTACACGGTTAGGCACAACCCTTGATCTTAAAGTCCGCTGGAAAAAAACCATGGCCACATGTTTTTTCTACAGTGTTTTCAGAGTTTTCTCCAACCTGCAGTTGTATAGCTGTAAGTGTACAGAGCTTGGTGCTCTCTGTTTGTCTGCTTGTAGGCATTTCTACAACTTTATTTCATTCTATTATTGTGAGAATGCATATGTGTGTATGTGAGTGTTTAAATGTTTAAGTGTTTACAGACATCAGAGGATAGTACCAGAAAGGGAAGAGCAAAGAAAAAACATCAAGTTTTCTTAAGTTTATTAGAAATTTTTCCTGAAATATGTCACTGTACTTGCTGTTTATATTATTTTTTCATTTATATGTACTAAAAGGAGAGAAAACATTCTAAGAATTTAAATGAGAAAAGAATCAAAATGATCTACTGTAGAAACAGCTCGTGGAACTCCAATAGAGTCAGAACCATTCTAATTTCTAGGGCAGGTTCTCAACCTCAGCAACATTAAATATATGGACTTCAACTCCAAGAATTCCCCCAGCTGGTACATCCTAATAGTTGAGACTCAGAGCATATCCTTTTTGCTGTGTCTAATGGACAGGTAGACATAATCAGGGAGAGAGATAGGCCCTCAAATAACCCACTTCCATTCATGAAGCATTGACTGTTACTACTCACAGCTGTATAGCAACTCATATTATTTAGAATCTTCTTTGGAAAAGATTTTAGTGTTGCAATGATAGGAATTGGAAAAAAATAACTCTTACCTTTAGTACCTTTATGTGGAAAAGTAAACATTTAAAAAAAATTACTCATTTGTTTCCTTCACTTGTCAAGGAAGATTCTCAGTCATCCAGGTCATGATTCTCCCTCCCCTGCCATTGGCCTCACCAGCATGGAAAACTGCAGTTAGCAGAGGGGGAGGAAGACCCGCTCTGGGCCTGGTGCACTCGGGCACTTGGGCTGGAATTGTATGTGTGAGGGGAGAGGAGTCTTTCCTGAGAGTCAGTGGGAATGTTCCCCTTCATTGGTCTTCATCTGAATGGGTTATTTCCCCCCTCCCCTCATCTAGAACCATTGCATTGCAAACCATCCAAGGATTATATGGTAGCCCCCCTCTTAAGGTGACTCCTACGGTTGCCATGGAAACAGTGGTGGGTTTAACTTTTCACACACAGAGAGAAAATAGACAGCCGCAAAAACTCCATTCCTGGGAGCTCCTTTGCTCAAGAGGCCGTGCAATTTGCGCCGTGCTTCCAGTGAAAACCAGCCATGAGCGCAGTTGCTCCTGTTAGCAAACTTGTGCAGGTGGAGATGGAAAACAATAGACTGCAGCAGGCTGTCTGCCCAGGCTCTGGGCAGGGAGTTACCTCACGTGCTCACATCCCTGTACTGTGCCGGACTGGACTGCGCTCTCAAGAGGTCCTTGGGGTGGGGGATTCCCTTCTGCCCCGGGGATTGCTTCTTTGAAGGCATGGGTAGTATCATTACTATGCCGCCAGGGCAGGGGGACTCTGTGGTGGCTCAGTTTCTGCTGTGCCGCTGTACATTGTCCTGCAGTAGCCACTCGGCATTTTCCTTTTCATCCTAGACTCTTGCAGGAGTATGCAAAAATGGCATCGGGTGGAGGGCAATGCTCCCATCCCCACCATTTCCCAGTTGCAGAGAAAAGTTGAGGGAACCTCCCCAGCTGAGTAAACTTCATGCTGTGCCTGCAGTTCTGTGCAAGGACAGACTAGGCTTCTTGCTGGGTTTCCAAAGGTCACATACTTCCTCTTGGCATCCCAGGAGAGACCCCCTCGGGCCTCAGGAGGGAGAATAAGCACGTCGAGTTGGACATGCCCACCCAGTCACATGACCACCCAGCCATGTCTATCCAGCCGGTCATTAGGGCAGAGAACTGGTTGTTAACTTATTTGAATCCCACCACTTTGTAGGACCAAGGTAAAACTCAAGCTATAAACAACTAGTTAGGAATGGGAAGGTTGTCCTTTCTCAGGCGAACTTTTACAAAGAGGAAAAGGGCAGCTCCATTTTGCCTTTGTTCCTTTGTTTTCCATCACAGGAGATGACAGCTCTTCCCAGTCTACCTCCCTCCAGATGAAAGGCACATCCTAACCTGGAGAAAGGTTGAAGGATTCAGAAATAAATAACCATCAAAATAAATGCAGAGTTAGATACAAATTAGGAATTTTTAGAATTTATATTATGGTCTGATTTAATCTGTTTATTTGAATGCTTAGTTTAGTCCTATTTCTACCTGCGTAGGTGTGTGTGTGTGTGTGTTTCTTGATATATATTCATGCCTAGAGTTGTCAGTAAAAACCTGCAAGATTCATGAGATCTTCCTTTTCCTTTTCACCCATTATTTTTAATCCTCAATTATCCCTTGTCTTAATTACCTAATCTACTTAATAAACCTAATCATCTGGTATTAGCAGGCTCATTCTGAATATAGTGATTCTCAATATCACTCTGCCACTTAGAAAAGTCAAGAGCAGAGGAGATTTCCCACTTTCTCCTGCGACCAGGTGCAAAGAGGAATTTTCTTGGTAACGAGTGGAAATTGTCAGCAATTGAAAAGGCTCTCCAAGAATTATAGGGAAGAGGTAGTATTCAGCAGGTTCTGACCAGTTCTGGAGAACTGGTAGCAGATATTTTGAGTAGTCTGGAGAACTGGTAAATACCACTTCTGATTGACCCCCGCCCCCATCTATTCTCTGCCTACCGAGTCCCAGCTGATCAGGAGGAAATGGAGATTTTGCAGTAACCTTCTGCTGGAGTGTGGTGGGAATGGAGATTTTACAATATTCTTCCCCTGCCATATCCACCAAGCCACGTCCACCAAGCTATGCCATGCCCACAGAACCAGTAGTAAAAAAAATTGAATCTCACCACTGGGGCCACTGTCTGAGAGAGCCAATGTAGCCAATTCACCACATTCCTGTGTATCCACATACTGAACAAATCTGTATTAAGTTACACCTTGCTGATTTAAATCACAAAATCATTGATTTTGTTTAATGAGAGTACAATTGTATAGTTCTTACAAATGGTTTAACAGTAGTGGAGTACGGCTAAAATAACTCTTGAGTTCAGATATTTTCTCAGTGCATTTTATGAAAGTAGAGATAAGTTGGTCTTTGCAAAGATTTGGGGGAATAATAATCATTAATATTTTCCACCTTACCACTATCCTGAATCACATCGTTGCCACTGTGCATTTCTTTTAGTCTGGGGTGAAAATGGAAAGATCTTGTTTTTCATCAGTGAAAACGGGATTGATTCCTTCCTTTCTTCCTCCTCCCTCCCTCCCTTTAAAACAAAATCAGGAGCACTGCTTAAACTTCTTGTGATGAAATGTTGATTGTCTTTGGTTAATCAGTCAGGCCAGTGGGACTACATTTGATTCGGGGAGGGAAATTCCACATTGAAATAAGTAACAAATGAGAGGAATTGATATAAGTTGCTAACATTAAAGATAATAAATCTTTTTATTATCTTTATTTATTTATAGTTCTTTATTTGTTGTAGGAATTTTTGCTGTGCTAATTTGATTTTGGAATAACAGTGAAATGTGTTCCTTAATGTATGCATGATTATTGTATGTAATCGTATATCAGCTAATTGTATACATGATCAATGCAACAGAAAATAAGAGATTTTCTCACAGGAAAATACTTCAACCATTGGAACAAACAGTACAAAAAGATTCTTGATTTCTCTTGTAGTTGCAGTATTTATTTAAAGTGGATTTTGCATTTTTCATATTGTTACAGTATTCAGAGCCACAAAAGCTGTTTAATATTGCAAATGAACTTCTGCATACGGAAGAAGCTTATGTTAACAGGCTTTATCTTCTTGATCAGGTAAATTTATTTTAACACAATTTTATTTTTTGAGATGCATTGTTGCTCTGTATTTCCACTTATTCCAAATATTGAACACATTCAAGTATTTTTGTGAACAATGTGCCTGGCCATTTTCCACTAGGGCAGGGGTATCAAACTTGATTTCACTGAGGGCTACATCAGGGTTGTGTGTTGACCTTGGGGAGCCAGTGTGGGGATGGCCAGCTCGACATCACTCATGTCAGGGGGCGCATGTGGTGGCCTGAGCGCTCTGCCAGTGAAAACGGGCTCCCAAGCTCAATTTTCAGTTGTGATGGCCT
The DNA here is from genome assembly GCA_032467955.1 of Pseudoxenodon macrops. Classification (NCBI taxonomy): domain Eukaryota; kingdom Metazoa; phylum Chordata; class Lepidosauria; order Squamata; family Pseudoxenodontidae; genus Pseudoxenodon; species Pseudoxenodon macrops. Next base: position 108,025 of record JANHFT010004378.1, on the reverse strand, counting down.
CCTGCAACCCTCTGCCAGTGAACACAAAGCTTGGGAGGGCCACATGCAGACCTCCTGAGTGCCGTTTTCATTGTCAGAGGCACTGCAGGCCGGTCCTTTGCTGTTTACAGGGCAGCCCATGGGCCCGACCTCAGCACCTTGCGGGCCGAATCTGGACCCTGGGCCTTGAGTTTTACATCCCTGCACTAGGGCAACCAGATCTGAGCGGTAGATACCGCTAGGTGGCAGCAAAGGGTGAAGAGTTGTTATATCTGTGCTGCCATCTAGCTGTCAACTGGATTTCTGTAGCATGGTTTCTCTTATTTTCGTTAAGATTAAACACATCTGACTAGTAACCCCCTTGTTATATGCATGGATCACATCCTAAAAATACATTGCTTTCTGGCAGACCATTGCTGCATGCAATACCCATCTTACATATCTGCACCTTAATTTCCAAATGGCTTCTTTTCCCTGGGTAGACTGCTGCAATCCATAAGAATGGAATGAGGGAGTTTATACAAACTAAACCAACTGAATTGGTTTTTTTCCTGCTTCTAAATGGTTTAATGTTTCAGCTTCCTAAAGACTACTTCAAGACTGCTGACAAGAATCACTTGTCCCATTCTGATGAAATATTTATGCTCTCTAATTTGATTGAGAGGATACATTATCAACCACAGCACTCTCCATCTAATCTTCCTGTATCTTACTGTACTTCCCTTTTATGATAATATAATATATACATTACAATAATATCTCTAACTGTCTGTCTGTCTGTTATCGAGAGAGAGAGATGACATAATATATAGTAATATAGCAAACATTTATTCAGAAAAGATATCTGAAAATATCTGTAAATTGTATTTGACTCAGCTTTATATTTGAGACTTCATTTTTGTTAAGCAAAGCTAAAAAGAAACAAATTATTAATCACCTTACATGCTGAGTGACCTTGAAGGTGGGATATATCTGCTTAAAAGGAACTGTCCTAACAAATTCAACATCCCTTGAATATATAATAGGAAGATTCCTTAAAAAAATAGAATCATCTTTCAAAATCCAGCTACATCAATACAAGTCATATATTATTTGGAAGTGATTTTGTGGAGGTTTTGTGTTCTTTTTTTGTGCAGGTTTTTTGCACTAAATTGTATGAGTCGGGAATTCCACCTGATGTGGTAACAGGAATATTTTCAAATATTTCTTCCATTTATCGCTTCCATGAACAGTTCCTCCTTCCTGAACTCAAAACAAGGATTACAGATGAGTGGTGGGTAAATGAAAAGTTACAAGCAAATATTTCCATATTAAGAGCTTCCTCATAAGTAATTTATTCCCCCTGTAATATACTATTTATATTAGTATAATATATTTACATATACATAATATATATTTTACAATAGAAACTCAAGAAATTTCACATCGCTTTATTGGTACTAATAAAATAAAGGAAGACAGAAATATTCTCGTAAGACTATTCAATAGTCTTCCATCATTTCCCTAACCTTAAGAGTTATTAGACATAGTACAGAAGCATTGACCTTTCCCACTGTGTTCAGAGTTAGTAACTGCTACATGCTTGTATTCTCACTGGATTAATTAAGATTGCAGATCTTAGCACAAGCAGAGCACTGGCCAGATGTAGAACTGGGTCCATAAAGAGACAGTTGGGTGGATTCTAAAGGAATAATTTATTCATACAGATAATCAGTTTAGAGAGTTGTATTATCAGATTGCAGACATTAAGATGGTTTGAGCAGCATAAGGCCACATTTGCTTTTTCTTTAAATGATAAATTGCACCAGGAGATAATTGATTTGGTCAGACATTATGTAAATACATACTAAAAATGTATAATTCAGTAATCACAAAGCTTATCTCCAAAGTGGTTAGTCTTTAACGTCATCTTAAAATGATATTAAATACCCAGAATTTTCATTTATTGGGACGGTACATAAATCGATAAATTTTCCTGGTATTTTATGATAATTCAAAATATTTTGAATATCATAAAAAACTTTCAGTATTTCTAAGTGTTTCAAACGTGGACATTCACAATACCAATTGTTCTCAATTTTGAACTTAATTTTATATAATACATTACAGAAACAAGAAGTACAGACTTTATGCAACTACAGGTGAATAGATAGAAACTATCTGTACTTGATAGAAAAAGATATAGACATTTGGTGATTTTCATTTGTTAAAAATCTTTTGTGTCCTTCAAAAATGTGTCCAGGATTTCTGAGTATAGTGCTACCATATGGAGGGAGACAATCAAAACTTGTTTTTATTTCTGGCTGCCATCATTTGCAGACAAAAATATGAATCAGACCCATGGTATGCCTATAATTATTGATGAATCCAAGTTTATACCTATCTACCTCTTTAAATGTGTGTTTTTAGGGATAAAAATCCAAGGTTAGGAGACATCCTTCAAAAGCTTGCTCCATTTCTGAAGATGTATGGAGAATACGTAAAGAATTTTGACAGAGCAATGGATATGGTAAACACATGGATGCAGAGATCATCTCCTTTTAAGGATGTCATTCAAAACATTCAGGTATGTTTCTAAGTTGCTATTTAGAATGTAAAGTGATTGTATTCACTCTTTTTCTTTGTTATATGCCAACATATTTTCATAATGTTTTAGCCTTAACTACAGACTATAAAACAGAATAATAACATAAAGCCATAGAATTAAAACTGATATAAAGTAAATAGAGCAGATTTAAAACATTCATTCTCAAAGAAACATTAAAAACCCATTGGAACAAAAAGATTTCTTTAGCTAATCTAAAACTAATTGGGTATGAGATTGATCTGAAATTGGGACTAAATTCTGCAACGGTGGTGCCTCAAGTGATCTGGCCTTATGCTGCCCTTACACCAGCCAGACATCAGAAGATGATGCAGTACAACTGCTTATATCTTGAAAGTCTATAACAGACGGAGTACAACCAGGGAATAAAATATTTTCCACTTCATTTGAAGTCACGGCATTAGATATTTGTGAAGAGTTACTCATATGTAAAAATTTAGAAGAGGAGATTTGATCTTAGATATTTGCAGCTGATACACATTGCTAAAGACATTTTGTACTGATGCCCCTATTTTTTTCATAACTTAAAAAAAGCATCCTAGAGTTGTTATGCAAATATTACTTTCAATTAAAACAAAGAAGTGATATGTTTATTATTGCTTTTTTCTTACTATGCAACTTAATACTTGCTTATAACATTTTTCAGTATGTGCTGTCATCTCATATATCACACATTTATCAAGATGAACTTAAATTTCTGGATAAGCACACCAATTACCTTAATTGATTACTTTCATTTTAATTTGTTTGATAGATTTGTAGATGTTGTGTGTAGGAGTAATAGTAAAAGATAAAGAGTAAAAGGTTTTTCAATAAAGAAATATGAACAGGGTAGAAAAGGGAGAGAAGAGCTTCTGTAATTTATGATATTTCCGGGGGTGAAATCCTACTGGTTTGGTCCGGTCCGGTAGAACCGTTAGGAGCCATGTGACCTGGTTCACCCGAACCATTACCAATGGCTGCTGGTCATGCCCCTGAACCGCTCCCCTGCTCACTGTTCACTGGCCCTGCCCCGCCCAGTGTCTACCCTGCAGCCTGCCTGCCTGCCTGCCTGAAGGGCTGTGCCCCTGATCTGCCTGCCAGGTAAGCCTGTGAAGTCGTGCTCTATCTAGCTGTCCCTGCCCGCTCCCACACCATCCCAGCCTACCTTCCCTACTTCATTCCCTATGGCCTGCATCCCAGACATGCTTTCCTGCCCTCCACGCGACCTTCCTGGTTCTCCGTGGCCAGCTTGCAAAGGCAAGCAAGCGGAAGGCCACGTGGAAAGCATGTCTGGGTTAAGGTCACGGGAAAGGGAGCTAGCAACTTTCCTGGCAGTCCTCCATGCCCCTTGCCTTCCGAGGTTGGTGTCCAGCCCGGCCAGCCAGTGGGTAGGTGGGCGGCCCTTGATGGAAATACAGCTGCTACTGCTTTGGGTCTGAAAGCGGCAGCGGCTGGGCTAGCCAGTCACCATGCTCTTTGCCCTGTTTTCAGGCACAACAGCTGCTGGAAACTTTAGGGAGAAGGATTGCTGCTGAGTGGGCTCTCTCCTGGTGCAACTTGCTGAATGGATTCTTCGCCACCCATTTCCGATCCATCCATGCTCTAATCCTGAACTTTAGCTGCCGGGGGGCTCCACAGAGGGAGCCACCCAAAGCTCAGAAGCCGCTAATTTGATTTAAAAGCTCAGGTGCAAAAAGGGGGATAGCGCAACTGCCGAGGTTGGGGGGGGAGACTTCAGAAGCAGACGGCCCATGCTGGAGACGGAAAGGGGCAGGAAAGAATCTGCTTGGCAAGTTGCGCCAGGAGAGAGAGTGCTTTGCAGCGATCCCTGTCTCCAAATTATCCGGCAGCTTTTTAGCATGAAAAGAGAACAAAGAGCATGGCAACTGGCTAGCCCGGGCAACACCAGCATCGGGTGTCCAGAGCAGCAGCAGGCAGCCCTTGATTTAAAGAGACCGCAGCTATCACTTTTGGAAGCGCAAAGCCACCAGGGAGCCTGCGAGGTCTGGCCTCTTGCACCCACCGAGGGACCCCGGATCCCCTTCCAAAGCCCGAGTCCACCACCTCATGCAAAGCAACCTGGCTCGCTGGCTGCGGACAGGCGGCTGTTCCTTCCTCCTCCTCCTGCTGCCTCTGATGCTGCTGCCAAAACACCTCAGTGGGAGGCGTTTCCTGCTCCTGTGGGAAGCCTCAGAGGACGAAACTGAGAGCTGGGAAAAACCGATCCCGAAAAAGGCTTCCCCCTTGCCCAGCAGCATTGCTGCGGCTCATCACTGCCAGGCAGTGACTCTTGCTTTGATCCACCGGCGTGCCATCCTCCCGGGGCCAAGGATCTGGCACTCTCCCCCAGTCCCCCTGTCCCCCCTTCTTTCTCTTTGCATAATGTTTATTTTCTTTTGCCTGCAATATTTGCATTGATCTTCATATGAATAATACTACGGTACAGTCCATGACCCTTTGTATAATTTTTATGGAATCACATAGAAAAGAAATTTCCAAAATCTCATGACAGCTGCTAATACAGAAACACGTTGATCTTCTGAATTTGATTTCTCATTAAGTTTTCTTTCTTATTAAACTATTTTTAAAATGGATAACCAATGGATGCTATCAAATGGTATTGCATGGAAATAAGACTGACTGACTGACTGTGTATATGTATGTGTGCAAACATACATACATAAAGATTAATGGATTTTAAAAAAATATTGTCAATCATTCTGCCCTTTGGGAGCAAGCACTGGGTTTGAAGAAGAAAGTGTGTGTTTGTGTTTGAGTGGGTCTCTCCTGTCTTTGTAGTTGAAGTCAATTAGTGTTGGCTAGGGCTGGGTGGGTGAAAGAAACTGATTGAGCCCCTTCTATGCTTTGACCACCTCATCTTTGGACTACTGCAATATAATCTAAATTGATGCAAGACCACACAGAAGCTATAGTTGATCAAGAACGCAGGACAAGCAATTATGGGTTTGGTACAGTATGCACATACTGTACCAAACCTTTGCTTAGTGAATTGCTGCATGGTTACCAATAGGTTTCTAGATGTAATTGAAGCTTCTGATTATCATCTATAAATCCCTTTATATCATAGGACTTGGTTATTTGAGATACTACCCGCCTTCTCTAATTTCTACCCATTCTGTATGAACTAGCAGAGTCAGCATGTACTTGGTCCCCTCAATGAAAATAGAATCACCTGGTGGGACCTAAGAAGCAGGCCTTTTCTGTTGTGACACTTATTCTCTGGAATAACTTTCTCCTAGAGAACTGTTAGGCCTCTATCCTGCCCTTATTTAAACAAGCCCTTAAAACTTGCCTTTTTTTTACCAGGCCTTGGGCTATAATGAGCAAAGGATCCCTTCAGAAATAATTGGTTTGTTGATTGCTGGTGTGTGCCTCTGTTTGTGTTTTCTGGATGTTCCTTTTTGGATTATTTGTATTTTATTATTTTATATTGCTTTAAATTTTACTCTACTCAGAGTAAAGTGGAACTGAATAGCCTATCAATTTAATAAATAACTCATCCCAATGCATTCTGCTTACTCAGAGTAGCATCTGTGTCATATTTATGTATTCAGTTTAGAGCTGGCCTCACTCTGGGCAGGTCACAAAGAATAACAAATACAAAAAGTAACCAGTTCATTAAATAATTTAAATACATGACCCATGGCTTTTCCCCCCAAAATATCTGTGAAATACATTTTTTTGCATTTCAGAAACAAGAAATATGTGGAAACTTGACATTGCAACATCACATGCTAGAACCTGTACAGAGAATTCCACGCTATGAGCTTCTCCTGAAGGATTATCTTAAAAAACTTCCTGGGGAATCACCAGATAGGAAAGATGCTGAAAGTAAGTTCAGTTTTCATCCATGCCATTGTAAATAAATTGCTGAAGAGTAAAGATAAATTTCAAGGATGAATGTTGATTATCCATAAAATACCTTCTATGTATTATAACAATTAAAACTTGTTCCCGTTGTTTCAATTTAACCATGCATATAATACTAGTTACTTTGAGTTACCTATATAGTACTAAAACTCTTGATATGACTTTTAGCTGGGAAAAATGGTGCATCATAGGGCAACAGTTTTTGAATCAAGACACCTCAAAAGGGCTAACTTATAGAATGTGTCCATGACTCTCAAGAAAATTGAAATTTGGGGAAGTTGTGATTGCTTCAGTGCTACTGGCGGCTTGTGTGCTGCTACACTGCTGCTACAGTTACATAATATTTGTTTTCAACGTTCTGTCACAGTTTACCAGCCAGTCTCACAATCCCTTGCCCCCTCTCCACCTACCTGCCTGCTGAGAAAGGAAGGGAAGGAAAGTTGTGATGGATTATGAAGGGGGAGGTGATGGACTACAATGAAGCAGCACTTTCTCAAGAAAAGTAAAATTTCCCAAGACATATCAGAGTTAAGAGTGGTAGAGGTTTAGTCTGGCAAGATTTTGTTTACATGCTGTGAACAAATAAAGAGCTGAACTTTGGCTGGATTGTTCTACACCATCCTTCAGTTAGGCCTGAAGGAAAGGGAGGGAAGGAAGGAAGATTACTGATGCTCCTACTCAGCTTCCCACAAAAAAAAATCAATAGACTCCTGTTCCCATTGCTTGTTTGCCTGTCCTTCATCATTCTGTTTCTCTGTTTAGATAAGGAAATGTCTCTGAAACAATGATCAAACAGAGCATCTAGTCTAGTAAATCCATAAAATCAGGAATTCATACCTTTAATTTGCTATATACAACATACATCATCTAGTAAGCACAGAAGTATATTTCTGTCACTATATTCCATTCTGTTCATATTGACCCTAAAAGGATTAGACATGGTGCAGGTAGATGTGAGTTCACTAGCTTGCAATTTTGGACTCAGATTATGCATACCAGAGAAATAAAAACTGCATTATTAGCCAATAATAATTTGAAGAATGTTCAGTTGCTACTGTCTATATTGCAGAATCGCTGGAGCTCATTTCTACTGCAGCAAACCATTCAAATGCAGCCATCCGAAAGATGGTGAGTAGAAAGTATGTAAAACAAACAGACATTTGAGCCATTAACTTAGATGCTTGCTTGAAACACTGTGTTTTTTTATTAATGCTGAATATTGATGTTCATACTCATTGAACTCTCTTAATATTTATCAGACTAATATATAACTACTGTCTTTTTATATTTAATATTACTGATATGTGTATGCTTTGTAGGACTGTTTTCCCTCACTACTTGTTATAGCAATAGCACTTAGACTTATATACCGCTTCACAGTGCTTTACAGCCCTCTCTAAATGGTTTACAGAGTCAGCCTATTGCCCTCAACAATTTGGGTCCTCATTTTACCAACCTTGGAAAGATGGAAGGCTGAGTCAACCTTGAGCCTGGTGAGATTCGATCTGCCAAACTGCTGGCAGCAGAAGTAATCAGCAGACGTAGCCTGCAGATCTGCATTCTAACCACTGCACCACCTGTTATAACCACTTGTTATACATTATTTACAGTACATGGTTAATCTCAGAAATTTCTTTTGTTAACAGGTCTTTCCCACCCATCTCTCCAGCAGCTGGCCAGCCAGCTCTTCTTCTTCCTCTCTGAAAAACCCCTGTTTTACCTTTATTCCTTTTCCCCATGGCCTCACCTGCTCTTCTTCCTTCTCCTCCCCATCACTACCAAAACACTGGCCAGGCTGTTGAGTTTTGCTTTGCTATGCACTAACATCCTTGGCAGGCTGGGCAGCATTCTGAAGGGGAAAGGAAGGAGAAAGAGGTTTTTTTATCTACGAAAATTAATCAAATGGCCTAGTTTTCTCAGGTGTTAATGCTCAGGAGGCTATCACAGAAGTTAAATTGCAGGTTTAGGTTTTTTATAGAAAACCACAATAGCAGCGTTTTTAAAGTAGTCCTGCAGAGTTAAATTTATATTTTTTTAAAAACCATTAAAATCAAATCTAAAGTATAAGACTGAAATGTTATTACTAGAAAATCTTCTAGTAAATAATCTAGACAATTATACCTTTATATTTGTAATTATTAGAAACAGAGTCCATCTATGTACATGCAAAACATTCTGCTTTCTAAAAAAATAAAAAATAGCATATTAAAACCATTTTATTAGTTGAAGGATTCTCAGATTATCATTTCAGTGCCATTTCTTATTTTATTGATTTATTTTATTTGAGACTTGTTCCTATTGCTTGGTACACAAGCAGATTTTGTAATAATTCTAAATTTTATTTATGCAGTGAGCCACTATAACAGAATTGTGTTAAACTGGTATTGTTATGTTTATTTTATGTTGCTACAAGGTAAATAGGAACCGATTAAAAAAATCTGATTATTCTGACTTTATCTGATAATTATTAATGTGTGAAAATTGTCATCTGCGACTGTAAAATGAAAATAAATGAAAAAAGAGATAAAAAGAAATGTGTTGAGAACATGGAATCCATAAAAAATTCAGAAAGACAGATAGAAATTATTCTAATTCATTATATAAAGTGGCTGAGACAGCTTTTATCTCTCTTTATTGAATGTAGAATGTAAAATGTCCCATGTGTCTATATTATTGTAGGTATTTTACTACTGCAGATGGCATACATGTTTAAGTTCTTTGCAAGGCATGCGGATTTAATTGTGGATTTCTTAGAAGACATTGTGTGACATTAAAAGAAAATATGTCCCCAGTGCTATGGTTGCGTGTGAAGTTTTTCTATTATTAGAAAAACTGTTCTGATTACTTATTTTGTACAAGAATATAAAATGATGGATGATAATAATTACTTCATGTCTAACATATTACTTTATTAAAGGATGGAATTGCCTTCTATTATAGGGCATTTATAATAAATTAACAAATACTAGAAATACCAGAATTGTGTATTTCTTTTGTTCTTGTAGGAAAAGATGCACAAGTTGTTAGAAGTGTATGAACGCCTTGGTGGAGAAGAAGATATTGTTAATCCTGCCAATGAATTGATTAAAGAGGGTCATATTCAAAAACTGTCAGCAAAGAATGGTACAGCACAGGATAGGTATTTATTTCTGGTGAGTCACTTGGTTTCTTTGGTATAAAATCATTTATTCTGTCCACATAAACTTAAATCAGTCCTTGGCACACCTGCCCACACTCTGCAAACTCTATCAATAGCTTTTAAATAGTATTTCTATATCTTTTAGATAGCTTTCATTCTTTCACGATCAGCCCACTTGGTGTTATTGGTATTCAGAATATTCCAAACATTTTAGGAATAGTTGATGTTTGGCTTTTTTTTTTCTTTAGTCTTAGCAAGGGTTTTTGTGTGCCTGTGTGTGAATAAATTGTTGGGACTTTTTGCTGGTGTGTTTGTTGTTTTTTATGTGTTTGAATATGAATACTGCTATTAAAGATAATCTGGGTAAAACAAACAATGTTATTTAGCAAATGTTGTTTAGCATGCAAAGCAGGGGTGAAATCCTCCCGGTTCGGCCCGGTTCTATAGAGTAGGTTGCAAGCAGCTGGTGACATCATAGAA
>JANHFT010004378.1:74928-87478 GCA_032467955.1 Pseudoxenodon macrops | reverse complement strand
CTGGCATGATCTGTTTTTGACAAACCCATATTGGCTTTTGGTTATTACTTTGTTTGCTTCTAGGTGTTCGCTGATTCGTTGCTTGATTATCTTTCCAGAATCTTCCCTGGTATTGAGGTCAGGCTGATAGGTCTGTGGTTTCCTGGATCTATTTTTTTCCCTTTTTTGAAGATGGGAACTACATCAGCTCTTTTCCAGTCCTCTGGCAGTTCTCCGGTGCTCTGGGATCTTTGAAAGATATACAGTAGTTCAGTGGTTCTGAGATCTTGTCTGCCAGTTCCTTCAGAACCTTGGGGTATAATCCATCTGGTCCTGGTGATTTGAACTCGTTTAGGGTAGACAGGCGTTCACTTACCATTTTCTTTCCTATTTTAACTTGTGTTCCTAATATGTTTTTTGTGATGCTGTTTTGGATAGGTTGGACTGTTTTTTTCCCTTTGTGTAAAGACAGATGCAAAAATCGAATTAAGTAGCTCTGCTTTCTCCCTGTTACTTGTCACCTTCTTGCCACTTTCTCCCAGCAATGAACCAATTGCTTTGTTGACCTTTTTCTTGTTTTTAACATATGGTTGGTCATGATCAGATTTGCACAGAATACTACAACCACCACTTCCTCTGGCCTGGAGTTGAGGTTGATATACTACCCAAATCCTTGCAAGGCTGATTTTCCAGTCAAGTTTTGTTGATATATGACAGGTCTGTCTGCTTCTCCAGCATTCGATCATTGTTCGTTGTCCATGAAGCAGAGATTTTCTAAATATATATTAATACAACAAAATTCAGGAAAATATTTATAGTGATAGATCTTATGGAATACTAAAGATTCAGAAGAACCTTTGTGCTTCTCTTAAGTGTCTGGTTCTATCTAGGCAGCCCTGCAGTAATTTGAGCATCCTTGTATAAAGAAGTGGCACATCAATTGAGGATGCTAAGACTTCCAGGAGTTTCCCCAATTGTTCTGCATCATTTTTTTCTATGGTATGAGGTCTAGATTCTGAAAAATGAAGTGGATCATATATTATGATACAGAGTCTACCAATATGTAAATAGACTTTACCAAAAATCTGTAATTGTTACTAGGTGTGCTTTAGAAACTTTAGCCTTTGTCAGAATTTATTTAATGTTTTATTTTAAAAGTGATCACATTAGCAAACTTTGGATCTGGGCAATTTTAATGCACTTTTTATTCTTTGCATAGTTTAAACATGTACCTTACTTAGATAGGATATTATCTAATATCAGATAGCAGCATTATATTGATTTGAAGTAATCTTTCTACATTTCATTTTTCCTTCCAGCCTGAGTGCTGCAGAAAATCTTCAAAATCAAAAAGAGATAAAGAGAAACAAGCTTGCAAAAGTTGCAGTGAAAGCTTTAACTCCATTACAAAAAGACGACACCACTGCAAACAGTGTGGGGCAGTAAGTATTACAATAAAAATCGCATTATTTCTGTTAATTTTGATCATGCGTAGCATATGCAATTTAAAAATAAAGCAACGTGTCATGACATTCTTTTGAAAATAGGTCGTATTTTGTCTTCAAGATTCTGCTAAGAAAATACCATATTACTATTATTTATTACAAATACTGTATATTAAGATTCAATGTTTTTTTTCTTGTGGCATAACTATATAAATAGATCCATGAGGGGCTCAGTAAATATGCCTGTGTTCTCACCCATTAAAAGAAAATGTGTCAGCACTTATATCTCCTAACTACATAATTCTTTTGGAATTTACACATCTTAAATATGTAACATGCTGCTAGCATGTTTCTGTAGCAAATTAAAATCAGTGGCACTTTCGTTTATTCCTTTTAGGCTTTTTGCACAATTTACATTTTTAAAAATATGAATTCAACCATCATGTTTTACCATTTCAAGTTATACGTGGTTTAACTCATCAGCGTATAGCTATCATATAAAAGGTAGAATATAAACCCAGATAATTAATACATGAGAACATTGATTTTTCAATGTTATATATTTTTATTTTTCAGTTCTGTTAGTTACACTTGATGATAGAGTGTTGCTGTTCTAGATGAAAGATTCAGAATTGCCAACCTCCAGATGTTGCTAAACTGTAACACCAATTTTAGCAATGTTTCACAGGGATTGCTGAAAGTTCAGCAATATCAGAAAGGTGACTGATTACGCGCTCTTCCCAGGGCTTTTGGGCACAGTAATTCCATCACTTGTACTCCAGCTGTTTTAACTGTGCAGGCCAGATACTGGAATCTAGAACTTCATTGCTTTTCAAAATAGATACCTTTCAGCTGTACCGTGCATGGTGTTTACAAGCAGATTAAAACAGGGATGAGAAAGAGTAGAGGTGTGGTTTATTTCATCAGACTTATGAACTTCAGAGAAGAGGGTTCAAAAGCAAGCTGATTCATGTGATCTTTCTGGATGTAAATGATTTAAGAACATCTTTGTTTATCTTCTGTACTGAAGAGCTAGGATGCTATTTAGCCCTTGAATTACATCCAGTGAACGAACTACTTCATTAGCCGGTAGCTGGCATTTCTGACAAAGTTCACAGTGACATCTAAAGCTGACATCTGATCTAGTGGTGAAATCCATTTTTTTTACTATTGGTTCTGTGGCCGTGGTTTGGTAGGTGTGATGTGACTTGATGGGCGTGGCTTGATGGGCGTGGCAGGGGAAGGGTGCTGCAAAATCCCCATTCCCTCCCGACTCCTGGGGGAAGGATACTGCAAAATCTCCATTCCCACCTCACTCTTGGGGCCAGCCAGAAATGGTATTTGCCCCTTTGTCCGAACTACTCAAAATTTCCACTACCGGTTCCCCAGAACTTATCAGAACCTGCTGGATCTGATCTCTTTGATACACATATAAATGGTCTATATACTATACAAAGAAATTTTTATTTCAACATGTAAACTGCTGATGCAGCTTTTGTGCTGAAATTATATTTGGATTTTTCAGTCTTTTCTTGCCATTTGTTCCAAAAGATTAATTCCTTGCCTGATATTACTAAGAAAAAAAACATTTAGAAAGGTTTCCCTTTCCCCCCTTAAATATGAAATAGGATTAAATAGGAAACATAAAGGTGCCATAAAAGTCCAACTTATTTAATGCATTATACATTTTTAAGTTATTGAAATATTTTCCCACAAATAATGCATTCTTTGCTTGAATGTTGCATACATACCGTATATCCTAACTTCAAACACATGCAAAGTTAATATACTGATTTTAATCTGTGATTTTACCAAGTATTGAATTTTGGATCCAATTTCAAGGTTATATCCTGGATATGAAAGACTATTATTTTCAAATTGAGGGTTTTTAGTTGGTTTGGTTTGCATGAGAGGCTGTTAAACATTTTATTGAGGTTTCAGTCACAATATCCTGTAACATCAGAAGGTATGATTAAATAAATTGAAACAATAGAAATGAACAATGACTACAAAAATATCAATCTGAGGTGCTTCCGTACTCTACTTTTTTCATACTCTACTTTTTGTTCTGTTTGATATTTATAAAAATTCTGAAAAAGAACTTGCTAATTAGCCATCTGTTAGTGTATGTAAATACTTTTGTGTGCAGTTCATCACATTGTTCCCTCTTTTTGGTGGTTTGTGTCTTCAAATAAAAGAACTTGTTATTAGCAGCTGCTACATTGATCCTGAAAATGTTCAGTAAATAATAATGATACATTTAATAGGACAAGTTCAATTTGGAAAGAATTAAATTGGGGCTCCTGATTATTTTCTCTGTCTACAATATCCCAGACTGAGCATGCAGGCAGATTTGATCAAGTGGCTTCTCCAGAACCTATCAGAACCTGTTGGATTTCACCCCTGATCTGATCTCTTTGATATACATATAAATGTACAAAGAAATTCAAGCACTTTCAGGCAATGGTTTACAGACCACAGGTGCATGTGGGTACTAGCACTGCTTACAAAAAAGAAGATTCTGAGAGAGACCAAAGCAGAATCAGGAGGTGGAAGTGTAGTCAAGAAACAGAAGTAATTTAGGTGTCACTCAAGGATCCAAGGTGAAATTGCTGAGCTTCAAGTGGCACATGGGATCCAAAGACTCAAAGAACGTGGATCCAAGGTTGGAGCAGTTGTTTCCAACAGGCAGCCAAGAACAACTCTGATAAATCCAGTTGCCAGACATGGCCTAATTAAGACCATTGTTGCCTTTGTTTTTCAAGGATGTGATCACTACTCAGCCCTCTGAGGTTTGCTATAGTTGTCAAGCTGGGTGACTATTCAAAGTAGAGAATTCCACCATGTGATTTGTCCCACACTGTTCCTGATTTTTGCTGGTGAAGTCAGCCTCAGATTCTTGGCTACTCCCCGACTCCTGAGGCTGACAATTCATTCGGAGTAGGTTCCTCAGCACTGGAGACCATAACAGTTTGATATATTGAAATAAAGAGATTGCAGAGTGAATGTCAGATTTACAAAGCACCAATCAATACCCTTTCATAAATGGTCTCTTTAAAAAATTTATTCCAATAAGCTTTCAGAAAACCTTTTAGAAATATCAAAAATAGCCAAATAGTTCTGTAAAACATCGAACAAAAAGGAAAATCTATATATGTCTGCTTTTGTAGAGAAAATAACATAGAGTGGAATTATTCCTTAATGTTCTTCAAATAGATGAAGCAAGCAGGAGGTAACTATATCTTGGATATTGGTACTGAAAATCTTAGTGCTACAATGCAGTTTAATTGTTTTTAGGAACAGAAATCAATGCTGTTATCAACATACTTTTTCCTAATACTGTTGTTGTTATTTAATCCAGGTGATCTGTGCCAAATGTTCTGAATTTAAAACGCTTGCTGATAATAGTCGCCAAAACAGGGTATGCAAAGATTGCTTTCAATTGCCATCAGCAAACCTGTGCATCTCAGGGACTGAAAGTGCAGGAGAACAAAGGAAAAAAATAACCATGGAGGTATATTTATTATGTTTAATTGACTATAAACTGGCTGATTGCCTCGACAAAATCAGTTTCCTTGCTTTTTCCTAGTTTTATTTTGTATTAATTGGGGGGGAAACCCAAGCAAAATGAAAACAAGGGAAAAGAATACCTATACATCCATAAAATAAATGTTATACTAGAGCAGGGGTGTCAAACTCAATTTGATTAAACCAATGTCATTGCTCATATGTTGCGCAGTGACAATAAAGGTTATTATTCAGTGAGGACCGCATCAGGGTTGTGTTTGACCTTGCAGGGCGGGGTGGGTGTTGTCATTGTGGGTGTGGCCAGCTCAACATCACTCATGTCAGGGGCACCTTTGGTGGCCCAAACGCTCTGCCAGGCAAAAGAGGCTCTCGAGCTCCGTTTTCGCTGGCAGAGTCACTGAGGGCCAGTCCTTCACTGTTTCCAGGGTGGCCCTGCAGACCAGATCTAAGCACCTCCAGGGGGCAGATCTGCGCCCCCGGCCTTTAGTTTGACCTCTGTACTGGAGCAAAGGTTAAATCAAAAATGAAATTATGAAAAGTTTTTAAAAGACATAACAAACAGAAAAAAAGGAAAAGATTAGGAAAAAGCATTCTAGTATCAGCTCTCTTCCCTTCTTCTTCCTCCCCACCTTCTAACTGCTATTTGAATATTTTTATACTTTATTTTATTATTACTCATTTCCCTTTGGATCATTTGAATGAGGTTGATGATTTTTTTAAAGCAGTTTCACTTTTTCTTCAAAAACCATATTCTGAGTGTCTTAGCTTGACTTGCTTTGTGATATGTGGAATGGGAACCATTCCTGCTTCAACTTGGTTAGATTTTTGCTAAGAATATATACAGCATTTCCCCCCCTTTGCTGCATATTTCCTCATTTTTAGTCTTCCAGTCCTGTATTGATGGCAAAATTTCTATTTTCCAATGTTGTGCTAAATTGATTCTTGCTGCTGTCAGCACATATTTTAACAATTTGAGATGCTTTTCATTTATATTCTGTGAGGTCAGAACTAATAAATATTCATGGTTTTAATTTTATTTTTATTTTTTAGAATTTTAAAAAAGGTTTCAGTATACTCATTTCCAGTAGTTTTGAGTCTTTTGACAAAAACAGTATGTAATAGTAAAATATTCCTTCTTTGTTAGGATATTTCCAAGATTTATCATTGCATCCTTAGAATTAATTGATGGGGTTTTACCTATAGAACATTTTGTTCTAATTTTCTCTCAAATTGTGGCTTGGTGAAAATTGTGTCAATGTTTTCCATAGTTTTTCCCATTGTCCCATTGTTATTTCTCCTTTCACATTTTGCATCCATTGTATTATACAAATTTAAAATTGTTCTTTGTTACTATATTTAGTAACAATTTGTAATTATATCTTAATAAATCATCTTGATTCTGTGCGTTTAAAATTCTGTCATTTTTCTCAGGGTCCCTCTTTCCTCTGAGATTGCTTTTTAGTTTTCCAGTTATTTGCAAAGACATTAACCATGGTAGATTCCTTCCTTTATTAAGCATTTCTTATTGTGTCTCATTTATTAATACGTTCAGAGGTATCATATTGGCATATATGATCAGATCTTTCTTACTATTGTCCTTGAAATAAAAAGCATTGGTCAGTGATGTTAGATGTAAAATTGTTGTACTTAGCCTTGCTTTTAAGGAATTCTAAGTTTTTAACAGACTTTCTCTTATAATGTGTCCCTTCTGATTCTTGTTTTCTTTTGTTTTTACCATAGATATTTAGAAAGTTCATTGACTAAGTTTCCTCTTCAATAATTGATATTCTGCTGTTAGGAAATTTTATAGCAGATTCACTGTTTATATTATAAGTTAAGGAACTTGGATAGTGAAGTTTATGGTTGGGAAAAGAAGTCTATTTCTGTAAAATCTTCAATTTTTCATATTTAGTTATTATAACAGAAATGCACAATCCATAGGTATAAGGGGGAAACCAGATTTGTTGGCATGTAAACAATAGAAGGAAATGTAGGAAGAAAAAAATGGATAAACACAGAATGAAGGGGAAAAAACAATGCTCTATCTTTGATTTATTGAAACAAGCTTGGTGGTAAGGTTTTGTTTGTGTGTGTGTGTGTGTTTCAGACAATTTCATTATTCCTTTCTCTTCTTATACCCATAGTTCTTAATCGATTTGTATATCGAAATGAAAATATGTACGGTATATAATGAAACAAAACCCAATCTTTTAGAGCAACACTGAGTGTATAGGAGAGAGCTATTTCACACTGAATTTAGCATAAGGTTATTTTCATATCAGCACATAAAAAGTATTGGTCTCTATTTAAACTGTAAGAAATATGTTAAATGTCCTAATAAATTTTAGTTCAATTGTTTTGAGTGAAATTGTAACGTATTTGCTCAAGGGTTAGAATAGAATAGAACAGAATAGAATAGAAGAGTTGGAAGGGACCTTGGAGGTCTTCTAGTCCAACCCCCTGCCTAGATCTTGTTATCAGTAACAGAATGTTCTCAGAAGATAGATATTTTCCCACTGTATACACTATTTTGTTAGTATCCATATATGGCTGAACTGATTGATTGATCGACTGACTGATTACATGCTATCAAGTTATATTCAGCTCCTAGCAATCACCTAAAAATAATTTCTCCATGACAATCTATCTCTAACCTGGTCTTTCAAGTTTCTCAGTGGTGCCATTCATCACCACTGTAACTGAGTCCATCCACCTTGCTGCTGGTCATCCTCTTTTTTTCTCTTTTCTTCCAACCATTCCCAGCATTCTAAGCCAGTGTGGAAAAATAAACCCCTTTCCCATGACAATTGGGAATTGTCATTTATTCCTCCAGGAGTGCTACACTCCATTCACAACTTCTCATTAATTTTCAATCTTTCCCAAGCTATTTTAAGCCTGAAAATACTTCTCACGTGCTAATAATTGTTCTCAGTTTCTATTGTGCAAGTGAAGTTTGCAGCAATAATCTAATTCAAATTATATGAAAAGTTATCTAAACTTCTGTATATTTAAAGTTTGGTTTATTGTTAAATCATTCTTCCATGCATATTTGCTATATGTGAACCAATAGTTAAACCAGGATGTATTAGCATATATAATGAATGATAAATGCATGAGAATATAAATATATTTTTATTATTTTTACCAGAAACAAAGCATATTGGGTTCGGAAAACAGTCTCTTCAGTAGCCACCTACTGTTTCATGAGAAAGGAAAGACTTGGTGTAAAGTGTGGGTCGCCATTCCTAAGACAGAGCCTCTTGTCTTATATCTCCAAGGAGAAAACCAGGTAAATACCTTAGAATTTTATAACTACTGAAAATTCTCAAGCTCTCGGTTGGAATGTACTTGTCTGCTGCTAGGAAACTGCTGGCAGGCCGAGGTATGCACCAAATATATATATATATATAAACTTTGGAAACCTACTCTTTATCTCTGCATGATCTACTATATAGAATTTCCCCTTTTCCAATCATCCTTCTTTGTTAGGCTTTGTTAGGCTATTTATATTGAGCCACAGTGGCACAGTGGTTAGAGTGTATTACTGCAGGCTACTTCTGCTGACTGCCAGCTACCTGCAATTTGGCAGTTCAAATCTCACCAGGCTCAAGGTTGACTCGGCCTTCCATCCTTCCGATGTGGGTAAAATGAGGACTCCGCTTAGAGAGGGCTGTAAAGCACTGTGAAGAGGTATATAAGTCTAAGTGCTATTGCTACGTCAATATGATCAGTGTCTGGTGGATCCACTGTTGTGGATGATCTACCCTCAGAGAAGGTGGCCAATTGTCCTTGTACATTTTACCTCTCTGGATTTCCCCCCCTTTCTTTCAGGAAGGTCAGAGATGCCTTGAACAGAGACACACACAGAAACTTGAAGTAGGCCAGATCGTCCTGAGGATAGTACTGTATACTAGATCTGTCCTACAATTTTCAGGAGTTTACTGCCTCCACCTTCCTTGCTGGAAGCATTTAGCTTAATTGCTTTCAACCACAAAAGCACTTTACTGAATTTAGTAAAAGTTCCTTTTCTTCTTCTTTCATACCTTCTTATTTTCTCAACAAAGGGACACAATATTTGTTTGCCTTAGTCTCAAGAAAAGTATTTTTTTTTCAAATAAATACTTCAGAGGATTTTTTTTAATCTTGAAAAACCTTTATCCTCTCCAACATTAAGAGGGGAAAAAATGACATGGCATTTTAAGACAGCGTGACTTTAAATCTTGACTGGATTTATAAAGTTCAATATTGGATCCATGCAATTGTGGAATTGCTGAGAAAGTGTTTTGATCATGCATGACAGAAGTAAAATTCCTCAGCTCAGGCATACTTAAAAGCTAAATCACATTTACTAGAAATACATGGGATTTATATAGCAGTAAAAGCTATCCTTAGATCATTCTCTGGTGTCTACACTAGAATGATAAAGAGAAATATGTTGATTCACAAAATATGCAGAAAAATGCTTTTCTTTCCCAGAAAACCAGAAACCTATGGGTAGAAGGCCAACTCACCACAGTCTTAGGTACCATATTGGGAGTAGCATTATACACCTCTTCTGTGTACCAGTTTTAAGGGAAACCAACTTGTGCAACTATTTTTGCAAAATGCTTTTATTTCCTCAAGTATGAAAAACCAGTTCACAAATGGCTTCATTTCCAAAATTATTCGCTCTTTTCATCTGTTGCATGCCTTTTTCTAGTTTTCATACCTTTCTTTATTTCTGGATTGCACGTAGGATGGACGCATTCCACGCAGCATACCCTTGCTGGGATATGAAGTTGACTTTCCACATTCTGGTGAAAGGTTTGAATCAAAATACGTCTTCAAACTTTGCCAGTCCCAGCAGACAATATATTTCAGTGCTGAAGATGAAGACTTGCAAATGAAATGGATGGATATTCTCACCAAAGCAGCTAAAGGGGACATTCATCATCAGAGTGAAGAAACCAGCAATCCCTAATGTCATTTCATGTGATCTTAATCATAATGGGGGATAGAGAAAAACCACCTGAACTCTGAATATTCATGGCACTTTGAAAACATACATGGCTTTATATTTTGGTATGTCTACTCTATATAGAAACTGCTGTCATTTCTCCTCCTCCCCTTTTCCCCCCCTTATTCATCACATTTGGTACCAATTGTCCAACATCTATGTTGTTAGTGTGTATAAATTGATGTAGTTGCTATGAGTGTTTATATTGCTATTAATGGTGAAGGGCGAAAGGGGTGGGGAAGCATCCATTTTAACAAAGATAATTAGGAAGACAGTGGTTTCCTGTTCCCCTTGACTATTTACTTTATTCCTTTCCATTGCTGTTTCAGTGAAGGATGTGTATAGTCTGTTACAGATGTTCTGCCTCTAAGTAAAATGTTGTACAAGGGCTTGTGGCTGGCCACTGATGTGCTATTATTCTCTGTTTTCTCTTGGATCTTTTTAAATGGTCTCTTCTCTGCCATATATGATCAAATGTAAGGGGGCTATTTCTTTTGTTAATACTGACTTTTCTTGACAGGGTTTTTTTCACAAGACAAATACTGTTTTTAAAGCTATTGCAGAAGGCATCTTGAAAGCTGAAATATCAAGCATTTCTATATATTTATATATATATATATATATTCATTTTTTCTTTTTTTTTAAAACTTTTACACATACTTTTCCTATTTCTTTATATCGCCTCTTTTTTAAAGTGTGCAAGCAAATGTTTTTATACTGCAACCTGGGATGTTGCTCATCAATAAACATTTTTGGTACACCCAGGAAGGTAAACAATTAGCTTTTTTTTAAAATAAGGATTTATTTATATTATTTGTAAATATCATTTTAAACATCTTTTTAAAAATATGTTTATATTACACTTGTATAAATTGAATTTGCTTCCTGTGTCTTTTTTGTTGGCAAATGTATTTATGTATGCAAATAAAGCCCAATTTCACTGATTCTTGTCCCAGCTACCCAAAATACAGGAAGACCTAAGAAAAACTTAAGTTTGCGGTGCATTAATTTTTTTAAAGTGGGGAGATGAAAACTGTATTTGATGATGGTGATGATGGTGATGAGGACAATCATCAAAATTGTAGACAAGGTTCACATAGGATAAAAAATTATGTTACCACACTATGTATAGACGTCTAAGTACTATCATAACCAGCACTTTGAATTGGGTCTCAAAACCTATTGGTAATCAGTTCATCGACTTCAAAATGGCTCCATTTGCAGGTTTTCTATCCCAGCCATCCTTATCCAGTGCACATCACCTTTGACATCTGCAGATGGAATATTGGCATAGATCACTAGACATTTTATCACCTTCATTGTCACCAAATAATTAAATGATGAGAATTTCCCAGTAGTTAGCTATATTTACCACTGGTTTTATTCCCTCATTGCTCAAGGCATCTGATCACTTGTTATATCTCCTGAAGCCTCTCAGGAAAAGTAGAAAGATGCCAGTAGAGGAGATGGCAAATTTTGTTAATCCTAATTACTGAGGCAGGTAATAAGCATGGTTACTATGGAAAAGATAAGCAGCTTTACTGAAATCCTATTTCAGTGCGTTTACAAGAGTGTCTAATCTCCTTGATCATGGCCCAGAAATGCTTCAGTTAGATTGATTAATAATTATTCTTGCAGTATCCAAAAACTGTGATATGATAATGGAGAAAAGCATAATGGGAAAATTGATTTAGAGATTAGACCAACTTCCTGTGAAATTAACATTCTTTATTTCTCTAAGACCAAAGAATGCTTCCAGTTATTAGCATCTAATATCCATTAAGTCATAGTCATTCCTTCTGCTCTTGTCTATTCCTACATGAAATCTTTGCATTCATAATTGGATTGGTTTTTCAAACCAGAGAAGCTCATGGGAAAGAAAACGTATTTGTTATCTAACTGGTAGCAAGAAATCTTTGACAAAATGTTTAACAGTGCTGTCTGTGCTTTAGACTGAAATGGTAGACTCCAAGGTGAAACAAGATTCTATATTTAGGCGATGGGGAATGTTCTTACAATTGAAAGGTGAAGAAAATATTGCTAATTGCTTGTAAATGGACCAGTCCAAATAGTATACCTCACTATCGTACTCTGTGTTGTAGAATTAGTGGACAAAGGCAGCAACTGAATCATAAATTTAAGTTTATGCACTACACAAAAACTGAATCCAAAGAAACCACATCATTCTGATTCTTAGTCTAGATGAAAGTCACAATATGAATTAAAATGCAATTTAATGAAGTTTGGCCAATATTCAATTCACTTAAACTGATGGAACATAGGAAGCGGCCTTACACCATGTCAGCCCGTTGTTCTGTTTCAAGATTATTTACTTAGCAAGGGTTCTCCAGGGATTTTATAAAAACTGAAAATGCAGATTGAAAAAAACATGCATCTCTGAGTGACTGCCATCCTTTTTTACCATTTTTGGTTCACATAATTAAATACTGTGATTCCATCAATAAAGATCACTGGAAGAGGCTACATTCAATGATGAACTATATATAGCATAACTACTTCTTTAGGATGTTTGCAGATTAGTTTGCTGTCTCGTGACATCCTGTGTGGGTGTAGTCCTAGCTGTGTGCTGATTAGTCTTTTG
>JANHFT010004378.1:43395-62641 GCA_032467955.1 Pseudoxenodon macrops | reverse complement strand
GACTGAGCAACCCATGCCTGGAGGCTATATCCACCCATCTGAGAAGGAGCGTATCAGGTAGGACCAACGCCCCTTTTGTGATTGGCTTATCTCAAAGGGCTGGCAATCTGAAGAGGGGATAGAGGGCATACCTGCTGTATAGACAGGCAGTCAGTTTAGACTCTGTACTCCTTGAGGGGCAAAGGGCTATTTTCACATGCAGCATTTCCTTATGGGTGCGCTCTTTCATCTCCAGTGATTCACTGTTTCTTCACAAGGGACTTACCATGATGTGACTTTCACACTTCAAAACTATTATATCTCATTACCATTAATAGAGGACAGCTTTCTTGTTTGCTCTAATCTTAATTTGGAGTATTAAAAAGCTAAGGACAGCTTCGGGAATATACAGCAGGGGTGGGCTGCCCAGGGTTCGCACGGGTTCAGGTGATCCTTTAGGAAAGGATCGCCGGGGTTCAGTGAACCCCCAAATACTACCCCTGGCTGGGTACTTCCACCCCTCCTCCCCCGACCCTCCTAGGAGTCTCCATGCAGCCTGTTCATCATTCCAGGGCCTACCAGAGGTTCTGAAAGTCAGAAACAGGCCTGTTTCTGGTCTCCAGAGGGCTTCCGGAGCCTGGGGGAAATTGTTTTCACCCTCCCCAGGCTTTCCCCGAGCCTCTGGGAGGGTGAAAAATGCCCCTTCCGGAAGGTCCGGAAGGCTGGAAGCAGGCTTCTTTTCTGGCATCCAGAGGCCGGGGGAAGCAGTTTTCACCTTCCCAGAGGCTTGTGGAAAGCCTTCGGAGCCTGGGGAGGGTGAAAAACGCCTCCTCCCACTGTGGTGCAGGTGGCTGACTAGTCCATGGCCACGCCCACCCAGTAATGGGGCAGCGAACCTGTTGCTAAAGGATCTGAAGACCACCCCTGATATACAGTATACATGTGGTCAATCTGGACAAAAAGGTTTTTAAAAACATTTCCCTACTTCATGTTCATGTTCAATTCCAGTTTCACTGAGCACAAGAGATTGTGCTTCACAGCTTATCTTAAAGTTAGACTAAATCCTCCCTAGAGGTCAGAGGTGGCTCAAGCTACAGATTTGAAAGATAATGACCATCTACTTCAAATATACAGTGAAAGGAAAAAGTGCCTGACTATCAAACAGGAAATCAGGCAAAGTGAGGTTTTCTGCTTCACAATTAGTAGATCAGTTGAAAAATGACAACTTCTTCCACTGTGAGAGTTAGTATGTTGGAGGAACACAATCTGGTGCCAGATCTATTTGATACCAAAACAAGAGATAGATGGAAATTGGGTCTCCTGTAAATAAAATGTCATTGCATATCTTGGGGCGGAGAAGGATGAACAAAAATGTGAATATTGATTTCCCTATAGATAAGATTTCTGTTTGAAATATAGCAGTTAGTAACGGCTCCTTGGCCATTTTCTACAATGGCACTTCTTATCAAAAGTTCTGGATTACAGTGTTCTTGTTTAATTGGTTCCAGTCCAGCTTTCCAGAAACTCAGTATACTGATCATAGAGATTTCCTCCATAGGACAGTTAAGTTTCTGTCTTTTAGCTTGAGAAGATGGAATTTTATATTAATTCCATTTTCTAATGACCAGAAAACACATCACAGAAATCCAGCTACTATTCACACTTCAGTATGTAGAGCTACACTTAAGACAAAAAGCAGAGTTTCTTTACATAGTCATTCATATGGCAAGAATACTGTACTATATGGATGAGCAGCTTTGTCTATATGCTACAATTTAAGTACAGATCAGACATCATGCTTTACTAGCAGGGAGCTTATAAAATTCATGAGGGAAGTGCATACTTACAACTGTGAGGAAGGAAAGAACATAGACTTTCTCAGTGAAATAGACATACATACACATATTTTACAAACTCATTCCAGAAATAAGTATCTCAAGTTTGTTATAGTGAAGGTGGGATTTCAGCTCATATTGCTTTTTGAAGGACACACTGCAACAGAATTACGGTAACTTTCCTCCCTGAACGTAATGGTGATGTGCTTGGGGATTTGATTGAAGCTAGGGGATTCTGATTTTCTGATGTTTGGGTGGAAGAAGAGGCTTCATTTTTTGGGGGGGGTCTTCCCCACTGCCTTCCATTGTAGTAAGAGAGTAAGTTCCAGATAATACATTCAATCCTTTATACATCTGTTTCTGTTAAGAGCATCATCCAAAAATCCTGTCTAATCCCAAATTCTTCTCCTGCAGTGCTTAAAAAATGCCAATCCAATCTTATTGTTGATGCCCCCTCAAAAAAAAACCACTCACACCCTTTTTACTCTTCAGGGGCCCTCAAACTTTTTAATTCATGGTCCTTCAGACTGTTGGGAGGTGGACATGGCTAAGTGGTCATGAGATTGGGTGGGTGTGACAATTTAGCAGTCCAAACAATACACACAAATTAAACTTTAATTTGTTATGCTCCTGGGGGTGGAAAGCAGATTAGTGAAGGGATGTGGCTGCCTTGGAGTGTGGATGAGGGACTTCTGTTTCTCTGTCTCTCTCTCCCTCCCTCCCTCTCAAAAAATGGGCCTGTTTTTGGCTGGCAGAATACTACTGGACACCAGGGAGGCCTCCAGGTGTCCTATTTTTGGCCTCCAGAAGGCTGGTGGGGGCCGGAGGGTAGGCAGGGTGATATGGGCGGAGCAGTCTCATCCTACACGGGACAGATTAATGGCTTCGGCAGGCCGTATCCGGCCCGCAGGCCACAGTTTGAGGATCCCTGCTCTATTCTATTCCTTGACATTGGAAAATATGGGAAAATAGAGGGCTTTTTCCCTCTGAGGGGCAAGGTTTGTCTTCAGTGTTTTCCAAGGGTACTGGTAATCCTCGACTTATGACCACAGTTGGGACCAGAACTTTCATTGCTGAGCGAGGCAGTTATTAAGTAAGTCAGGCCCTATTTTACTACTGGTTTTGCCATGGTTGTTAAGTTAGTTACAGTAGTTGTTAAGTAAATCATGAGGTTGTTAAGTCCATCCTTTTCTCATTGATCTTGTTTGTTAGAAGCCGCCTAGGAAGTTCCTAACTGGTGATCATGTGATCTCAGGTTCCTGCAGCTATTGCTAATACATGCCAATTACCGAGCGCATAGATTTTGATCACCTGATTGAAGGAACACTACGATGTCATAAGTCACTCTTTCCAGTGGCATTGTAACTTTGAATGGTCATTAAACAAATGATCTTTATTTGGTGACTACATGTGTTTGTTTATTGATACTGATATTTGGGGTTACTTTGATTGCTGATACCTCCCCTTTGGGTGTACAGTACACCCAGAGTGCAGCAGGGAAGACATGAATCCGTATTAAAAGGATTAGAGGCAATAATTAAATTTGTTGGGTGAACTCCATTGGGATCAAATCTCTAATTACTTTCCAAGCTTTTTACTTGAGAGTATGTTTTATGTATTTCAATATTTATTGCTGTAGGCTTACCTGGGAATTATGTTTCTTTGTGTTAAATGGGACTTTTCATAGAAAAGCCTCGGTATTATAAGTTTTTGATTTTCTATATTTACCTATCGTATTGTGAAATATATTTTAAAACACACACACACAAACTTTTTGGTAAAAAATTATTCCTGATGATTGTTTGAAAATGTGCTAGCAAATATCATTGCTAAGGGGTCTTTCTTCTTGTCCAAAACATTTCTTCTGTTATAATCAAATAACTTTGAAAGAAATGGTGATGTACTCCTCCTAAAAAGGCCTTTTTTGTTTTTGTTTTTATGTAAGGCTAGAAAAGATTGTTGAGAAAGTGGTGGGACTGCAAATACAGAATATTCTAGGTGAGGTGGATTATCTTGATCCCTTTCAGCAGTAAATGGTCAATTCTGATCATAGGTTGGAAATACAATTAATTGCTCTGGTTGATGATCTTTCTAGGAACTTGGCTGACAGATTGTTTCCCTCTTGGTCCTTCTAAACAGACTCTATCATCGACCAGAGCAATAAATGATGCAAAGATTGGGAACAGGGACTATGGCAGACACATTGAACCCTAACCTTTATGGTTCTTCACATCCTCACCATTCCTCCAGCTTTTGAAATAGTGACTTGGTAGTTCCCACTGTCACCATCCTATCTTCCAAGGGACATTTTCCATGGCCTCCATCCCATAAGCTAGGCATAAAGGTAGGTTCTGAAATATTCCCATTTTGGGCACTTCTCTCCTATCAGTTAAAAGAATGGCCCCTTCTCCAATTCACATAGAGGTCATGGTTAACAGGCTGAGAACCTCCAACCTTAGCATATTGGAAAACAAAATGGCTTCTGAAATGTTTCAGGTGCTGAGTTTTTTGTCACCTTAATCCTTTTCTCCTTTCAGTAAGTCTGAATAAAGAAGCTTCTATGACAGTGATGGCTAACCTTTTTGCCATCGCGTGCCAAAAGCGGGGGGAGTGCAGGGGGTTGAGCGCATATGTGTCCACACCAATAATGCAATATGGTCCCCCTGCACATGCGCACACTGCCCCCCCCCACTCCCCTCCGCGCATGCAAGCAGGCCTCACTGAAACCTCAGATCTTCTGATTGACCCGTAGTGCCATTTTTCGCCCTCCCCAGGCTTCAGGAAAGCTGGGGAGGGCAAAAATGGCCTCCCCCTGACCTCTGGAAGGCTGACAATCAACTGACCAGCATGCCCTGATAGAGGGCAATGCTTCACATGCCCTCAGATATGGCTATGCATGCCACCTGTGGTACACATGCCATAGGTTCGCCATCACTGCCCTATATTGAACTCTTCTAATATTAGCATCTTGATAAAGAAAGGAAGTCAGCAATGGTAGTAGGAGACCAATTTAAGAAGGCAACAGTGCATACAATATACAAATGCTAAGGTCAATGGTTTAACACTCTTAGAACTTTCCTATTTTATCTTGGCATTAGTAAGCAGGCAGTTAACTGTAATAAGTATTTTTAGTTTTAAAAA
Source organism: Pseudoxenodon macrops (assembly GCA_032467955.1). Classification (NCBI taxonomy): domain Eukaryota; kingdom Metazoa; phylum Chordata; class Lepidosauria; order Squamata; family Pseudoxenodontidae; genus Pseudoxenodon; species Pseudoxenodon macrops. The sequence goes on along the minus strand of JANHFT010004378.1, from coordinate 57,686 downwards.
AAAGAATTCCATTGCCAAGTCATCCTTTAGATGCATTTTTCCTAAAATTCTACAATAATAAATGTCACTGTGGAATACTACCATATATGTTGGGCTTAAATTTGTCAAATTGCTTCCCATCAAATTTCTTCACATCCATCCCCAAACTAATCGTCTCCTGAAATGAAATTTTAGTATGCATGGCTGCCTTGCTATCTTGCTACTTTTTGTTGATTTATTTTCTAAATCTATGACTGGATTATTTTTGGTGAGACATATGTTGTCATAAAGTATAATATAGCATCATCCAGTGATAACAGTGAAAGATAGCAGAAAATGCAATAAATAAGACTCAAAGAACCTTGTATAATAAAATACATGATCCTTATCTATTTACAGGAGATACCTGAACGTCTTGGGAAGGTGGATGGAGAAAATGTTGAAAGCTACAGATTTGCATTGTCTCTCTGGCAGCTGAAAATTCTGCTCCAGTCTACCAACCACCACCCAGGAGGCACAAAGAGAGGATCTCCCAGAGGCAGTTTAGAAGAACTTGAGATTCTGCAGCATTCTCCAACACTCAAGAAACAGTGGTTAGGATTTTCCAAATCTCAGGGTTGGAAAACATGTGAAAAACTGTCCTTCCTCTGCTCTCCCCAGCCAGTGTGAGCTTAGTATGAACCTTTGACATGCGTGTCAAAGTTGACATGCCATGAAGTTTTGCTGAAACACCAGCATTCCCCAACATGAGACAGTAACCACCCTCCTGGACTGAAAAGAAGAAACTGAACAAGCACAAGTACAAGAAATATGTGACTCTGCACTATTGAGAGCTTAAAATGGACCTCCCACCATCTGTATCAGCACGTAATCTTCAGAATTGTGATTGATGGTGACATGAAAAAAAGACAGCTTGCAAAATGTGGTAAAAATGCAGCAACCACATAGTTCAGTTATCTTCCAATTACTGTACAGGGTGGATGTCTGCTTATCAAAGCTTATTTTCAAGAGGGTATCTGTGAATGCAGTCTCCAATATCAGCATTTGTGTCCCAAAAGTGCTCTTCCAAAAGGCAACTGGACTTTCTTGGTTTTTTTCTTCCTTGAAAACATTTCACTTCCTATCCAAGAAGCTTCTTCAGTTCAGTTCTGAACTGAAGAAGCTTCTTGGAGGAGAAACAAAAGGTTTTCAAGGAAAGGAACAAAAAAAACCAGTTGCCTTTTGAAAGATCACCTTTGGGATAACAATGAACTGGATGATTGAGAATCTCCATAGACATATCAAGATTTGTCTGAAATCAGCTTTTGTGCTTGTTGTTATCAATAAGCAATTGGTTAATCTTGAAAATGTTTACAACAAATTGTTGTTAAGACAGGTCAAATTGAAATCAATAGCTGTGAATTTATGAGGCACTTTGCTCATAAACAAGCACATGGACTACATGGCAAGTGAGCTTAAGTTATTTGGCAATGCACCTGTGGAGGAAAAATGTAATTTTAACACTCATCCTCCACATGTTAAAGCAAAGACAACAGTCTTTGGCCATTGAAATAAAATGAAATTAAATTAAAATAATAAACTGTACCAGTTTTGGATGTAAATGTGACACTGTTTGCATGTAAGAATCATTGTGTTTGTTCGGTAATTTGTAATTCCTCTGAAAATGGAGGAGAAATGGATTCTGAAATTGTGAGAACTCTTATTATAGCAAGTATGCATTAAACTTATGAAATGTAAATTATCCATTGGTTTTGATTTGATCTGTCTTAGCAGCTGGTTATTACAATAAATAATAATCAAATATTCATTTGAAGTTATTATGTACTTATTACTTACATTAAATATTTCTAATTTTTCATGAAATTTATAATTTATAAAAATAGTATCATTCCTTTGATATTCTAGTTCTGTTATGCAGGAAACTCAAATTTAAAAATCCTGACTGAATGATAAAGGAAGTGGTTAAGGAATCCATGATGCATGAATTGAGAAGTATGGTTATTGATTAATCATAGTGCCTATTATGCAACGAAACAGAAGCAGAACTGGAATATATAAAGACATATTGAAACAAATCATCACTGGCCTTTGGGGAAAAAGTGAAGAAGAAAGAAAGGATTATGTTTCTCAATAACTGCACCATGAAGGTAACTAATAACTTCCTTAAATTCTTTAAAAGCCCTGCAAATTTAATGCCAGCATTGCTCATTCCATTGTTCAGCAAGAAAAAGATCCTCAGTGAAGGAGATTTTATTAAAGAAACCCTTCTAAAATATGTTCCTTTTTGTTTCAAGATATTTTGTTTCAAGATATTTAAAATAAATATGCTATTATTAAGCATATTTCTGATTTACCAATCAGGAGAAATACCATTAAAGATCTCTGACGCACATTCAATTAAAAGGATTATTAAATAATAATAATTATTAAATAATTTTAAATGTTTTTCGAATTATCTTGACTAAATTATTGATGTCACCTCATGAGATTGATTGCCCTTCATTCAGTGTTGAAATGCTACCTACATGGTCCAGTTTGGGTGAGTAGGTAGTGATCTACTTACATTCCATACCAGTTCGGAAGTGCGGCCCACCCCCCAGAAGGCTTTGCGCATGTGCAGAGGGTAAAAAACCCCAGAAATGGTGATGTTCAGGCAAGTTGTTTTGGAGAACCGGTGGCGACCATAGTGCAAGGCTCCGCCCACTTGCCTGAATGTCATTATTTCTGGGTTTTTTTACCCTCTGCGCATGCGCAAAGCCTTCTGTGAAGGGGGGCATGTGCACTTCTGAACCGGTAGGGAAGGTAAGTAGATTTCACTGCTGCCTTCACTGCTAGATTTTCTGATGATCAGACAATAAGAGAACAGTTCCTAAAACTAGGAACAACAGTGCCAATATGGTCCATGACATATGATATGTCTAAAGTTGTGTCTTTGACCACAGATGTGGGCATCCAATATAGTATGAAAAGTGGCTCGGATTTGTGAAAACATTTATGGAAGCTATTGGACATCCAGTTGTGCCATTTCATTGCATAATCTACCACAGGGTGTTGCGTGCCAAGGCAGGATTCACAGAAGCCCATAATGTAATGACACTTGCAACAAAAATAGTGAATTTAATAGCTGCTTCACCCCTTCACAACACAGTTAAAAATTTTCTAACTAAGAATAGCAGCATTGCAAGAAGCTGAATCAAGGTACAGTGGACTACTGATGCACAACAGTGTGAGGTAGTTGAGCTGAGGAAAAATCCTCAAAAGATTTTGTGGAGTGTTACAAAGAAATTAAGTTATTACCGTATGTCAAAAATAAAAATTTGCAACAGTTTCCTCAGCTCAGTAATTATACATCAGTCAGCACATTGATGTTTTTTTACAAACCTCTTGGTTCATATAAATGAACCTAACTTAAAAGTTACAAGGTTTTGGCAAAGTATTGACATTATGTTTGGATACAAAAGCTTTTGAAACTAAACGTCAAATTTTCAAATAAGATACGGAGGCTTGAACGTATATTTTCCTTGACTAAAGCAATATTTTGAGGAAGTCAGCTGGGATTTGCAAAATGAAATGAAGCCTTGCATATAAAGTACCAGCACATTTTAAACTCAATAATTGATCCGTTTTCTGGAAGGTTTAATCAATTCAGAAGTTTAGAGCAGACAATTAAAACAATTAAGTATCCGGATGTACTAGTTGACATGACTATGGAATTAAATGATTTCCAATGACTACAAATTGAAGGATTAAAGCTGTGGTTAGCAAGAGTTCCAGTTTGTTGTTTTCTATGTTGTGTCATGCATTTATGAACACAACGTAGGAGAATAAACCCTTCAGGCCAAGATTCAGCAGTCCATCTGCATTTAAAAGATGAAGGTCACTCTGTTAAAGACAGCAAAGTCCGCATTTTGAAGAGAGAGGATCTCTGGTTTAAAAGATGGGTCAAAGAGGCCATCTATGTCCAAATTGAACAGCCCTCTCAACAGAGGGGGAGAGATACGACATCATCTATCTTCAGACTACAACATAGTCCTTTCAACAGTTCCAAGAAGGCTCCACATCTATTTGTACTACTCAGTTGACCCTGAGGACAAAACAAACCTCCAAGTGATCTCAACGACTCTCTAAAAATAATTTATTTATTTATTTATTTATTTTTCTTTATTTTGTCAAGCATATATTAGAAAACAGATACAAATATAGACAAGATTATGAGTACATGAGATGGATTTGGATAATAGGGGACAATAGGACAGGGACGGGAGGCACACTTGTGCGCTTATGCATCAATGCAAATGACCAACTGTCTGCAAGGAATATAAATCCTTCTATTCCCCACCATTCAATCAGAACTGAACAAGCTTCTTGGATGAGAAGTGAAACATCTTCAAAGAAAAACCAGAAAGTCCAATTGCCTCTTGAAAAAGAATATTTGCAACAACCATGACCTGGATGACTGAGAATCTCCATAGACAATGTGTTCCATGCTTTTTTTTTAGTTCAGTTCAAAATTACTATTAAAAGTAGGGTATTTTTAATGCTTTATTTTAAGACCAATTATCAGTCAGCATATTGTTATTTGTATTGAAGTCACTGACGTTTCTTTTACATATTTTCACTGTATACTTTTGCATAATTGTGATTTTCCTCCTGTTTGATTAACATGCTGTATGAAGCTGATTTTAATAATGAAACTGGTTTAATAATGAATCTAAATTTTCATTATTATTATTTTACATGTGTCTGAATTTGTTTTTCATTTTCAAAATTATTTGACATTTCTGTACATAATATATAACACTATACATGGTTAGATTGTATTTAAAAAATATTGACTATGTAAAGAATTGTTTCTATTTTCTTTGGTTGTGTGTGTGATACCTTCACAGAGTATATAGTTGGGCATTTTCCGAATTTTTGGCATGCCAAGCCCAAAAGATTTGTCTTCACTGGCTTAGTAGGACTCTGCATATGTCAGTGACTTGGTATTCCAGGTAATTCAGAGATGCTCTGAAAAAAGAAGGAAAGGAAAGGAAACAAAAAGAAAGGAAAGGAAAGGAATTCTTTATTGGCCAAGTGTGATCGGACACACAAGAAATTTGTCTTTGGTGCATATGCTCTCAGTGTACATAAAAAGATCAGATACATTCGTCAAGAATCATAAGGTACAACACATAATGATAGTCATAGGGTACAAATAAGCAATCAGGAAATTATCAATATCAGTATAAATCATAAGGATACAAGCAACAAGTTACAGTCCTGCAGTCATAAGTGGGAGGAGATGGGTGATAGGAACCATGAGCGGAAATGAGAAGGGAAGAGAAAGGAAAGGAAAAGAAAAGAAAGGACCAATAAAACCAACACTGTAAAGTCTTTTCTTGAAGCTTGAGGACAAAGGTTTCCAGCCCCTTCTTTCAAGTTACTGGCTTACTGTGTCTGCATGAAACAAAAGCCATAAACCATGGATTAGTGCATACTATGGATACGCTCATAGGGAAGGATAGCTCCTGAATTGTCTCCCTGTGGTATATCTACACTGAGATCTGTTGTTAAATCCCAAGAGACCTTATAATCATAAAGGAACCTTCAGCAAAAGAAGCTACTTGTTTCTGTAACTGAATCCAGGCAAAACAAGTATGAAACTTGCATTTGGAGACAGACCACATGGTTGGAGGGTTCTGGAGTTGCATCACACTGATGATGCAGGTCACATGGCTCTGGTCACATGGCTCTGACTGTTACAGCAAGTTGCAGCTCCAATAACAACAATAATGTATTACTGATGGCAAATCAATATATAATGCTTCTAAGTTCATTTGTATTCTTTCTTAGGACCCACATTTTGAAACAGTGGCAAATGGGAAGATGTGTGGTTGGCATTATTAGTATCGGCCTCAATCCAAATGCTATTTTATTCGGTCCCTTAATCACTGTGAAGACATTGGGGTCAGGCTAAAAGTTGTTGCTTTCCACAAGGCAAAATATCTATAATTGCTGGCACAACTGATAAGGTAATGAGGTTTTGAAAGATTACCAAATGCCTCAGTCGAGTGCCTTAATGTCCAATATAAATCAGGCCCTTGCTGAGAAGACTCAGCCATCCTTAAAGGGGAGAGAATGAACAGCCATGGGCTTCACTGGGGATTTAGAGGAACCTGGAAAGGCTGAAGTCTTACATTGAGCTAATTGTCTCTGATCTCTTTCTTCTTCACCTGGCCCCTTGAAACCTCAGCTGCTTTGGAATACAAATTGCTTTCTAAAAATATTTCAGATGATATTCCCAACCACAATGCAGATTGTGTTCTGTATGCTGGCTGTGCTTCTAAGCTATTTCTTTAGAATGTAACCTGAATTATATTATTATATTTCTGGATTTTATTCTGCAGTATTTCCCACAGTGTGTGATGGCATTTTGTTTCCCCCTCAAGTAGTCAAAAAGGAGATAGGAGGGAGGGGGGAAAAAGACAAGAAGGAGAAGCCCAGAGCTGGAAGGAAGAAATAAGAATAAAGAGACATAGAAGGGCAGGAGAGAGAAACAAGGCAAACGGATGAGAGATAAAAGTTGAGCTCCGCTCTTGACTCCATTCTTATGTAGTTTGGGGATGTGCTCCTCTGGGTGACCTTAAGAAGCATAACTTAGGCTTAAGAGTCCCCTTTCCTGAAAAGATTTTTGAAAGTGATAGGGTGTGATGGGTGTCCAAGAAAGCTTTGAACAGCCAAGTGCTGGGGAGGGCAAAAAGGCAAATATGATTTTTTTTAAAGAAGAGAAAGGGATGAGGTTATATGTTGAAGTCCCAAGGGTGCTTTTTTCAAGAGACAACTGGATTTTCTGGTTTTTCTTTGAAGACATTTCACTTCTCATCCAAGAAGTTTCTTCAGCTTTGACTGGATGGTAAAGAATAGAAGGATTTATACAGCTGGTCATTTGCATTCTTTTATTCTGTGTCATCAGAGTCACCTGAATGGTGCAAGTTGGTGTGGAGCCTTCTTGGAACTGCTCCAAACCAATTTGCACCACTCTGGTGACCCTGATGACACAGATAAACCTCCAGGTGACCTTAATGACCTACTAAAAGAATGCAAATGACTAGCTGTTTGCAAGGAGTATAAATGCTTCCATTCCCCACCATCCAGTCAGAGCTGAAGAAGCTTCTTGGATGAGAAGTGAAGTGTCTTCAAAGAAAAACCAGAAAATCCAGTTGCCTCTTGAAAAAAGTACTCTTGGGACAACCATGACCTGGATGATCAAGAATCTCCATAGACATTTGTATGTTGAAGCACCAAAAGCAAAAGACAGAATAGAATGGAACAGAATAGAATAGACAATACAAAATAACAGAATTGAAAGGGACCTTGGAAGTCTTCTATTCCAACCCTCTGCCCAAGCAGAGGACCCTATACCAGTGTGGTCAAATGGCTGTCCAATCTCTTCTTGGAAACCTCCAGTAATGGAGCACCCATATTCTAAAGGCAAGCCTTTCCACTGATTAATTGTTCTCTGTGTTGGGAAATTTCTCCTTAACTCCATATCCACTGCTGATGAATTGGGGGGGGGGAGAAAGAAATGTAATAGCAAGAACTGTCATTTTTTATTTATTTTATTTTTATTTATTTATTTGTCAAACATGTATAAGATAACAGATATAAGTATACACATGATTATGAATACAAAATATGGATACGAATAAGTGGGGACAGTAGGACAGGGACGGTAGGCATGTTGGTGCGCTTATACATGCCCCTTACATTACATGTGTAGAAAATTACTTTTCTATACATTACTTACATTAAAATTACTTAAATGTATAGAAAAAAATGGGAGGAAATTTTATGTTTTGCTTAACTTTATTTCATTGGAATGACAGCAAAATGGGGATTTTTCACATTTATGTTTTCTTTCAATTAACTTGAGGCTGGTGAGATAAGTTGAACATTGTCCCTGTACTTAGTTCTCATCAAAAACCACCCTTTTCAAAGCTTTTCTTTGCATTTTAAAGAAACGTTCATTGGTTTTTTCTCTTCCCAATTTAGCCTTTGGCTCTGGGCAGTGTTTCTCTACCTTGCCAACTTTAAGATGTGTGGATTTCAACTCCCAGAATTTCCCAGTCAGCATGCTGACTGGGGAATTCTGGGAATTGAGGTCCATATGTCTTAAAGAAACACTGCTCTGGGCCCTCAGGTGATTTCTTATCTGAATAATACCAGACCTTTTCCCCACTTATCTTTGTAACTGACAAGGTCAACCATCTGCCAATATGGCAATCATTGAAATGTGGACAATATTTTCATTCTTTTCATTAACAGTGTCTGTAGCTTGGCTCCATGATAAGTAATTTGAGGAAGGTCTTTGACTGAAATCTTTTCCCCTCCCCCTCTGGAAACATTCTCTTTACTTCAGGCCAATATTTCAACATATTTTCTATTCCCAGGCCTATTTTATCTGCCAATTACACTTTATGGCTGTAATTTGGAAACAAGTCCCTTAATATTTCATGTTCTATACAGTGCAATGCTGTCCTGATGCCATAATTTGTAGAGAGGGGAAAAGAATGGAGTGCTGGGGCATCATAATATATCTACTACATTTGGATCAAATCCAGCTGCTGCTACTGTCAGATGAAAGTTGGCTAAGCACCTGTAACAGAGGGCTGCAGGTTTTCTTTTAAAAATAAATCACAGGATAATCCTTTTGTATTTATATTTCTCCCACCATTTGGCTTCCTGCAGGTAACATGAAGTCAATACAAATATTCAAAAGGATGAAAAAGGATGATTTCCAACTCTGTGGTAAAATTCAATGTTTATGGAAGAGAGTACTTGCCTGCTGTGGGACATCAATAGTACCTTGTAGGATTGAACATGAGCACATTGAACAGACTCTGTTGGACCATATAAGCATCTGCTTTGAACTGAGACAAAATGCTAAATTCATAAATGGAAATTAGCCTTAGTTCCTCTTCCCTTGAATGCTTTAATGTTGAGGACTGTCACCCAACTTTTTCCTTTCTTCATTCAATTGTGTCCTGTGATTCTCAGAGAATGCCTGGACAAGTCCCTGCAGTTTTCTTGGTAAGGATTTTCAGAATGATTTGCCTTTGCCTCCTTCCTAGATGAGAGAGAGAGAGTGATTGGTCCAAGGCCACCCAGCTGGCTTTGCACCAAAGACAGGACTAAAACCAGTGGTGGGATTCAAATTATTTCACAACCGGTTCTCTGCCCTAATGATTTCTTCCAACAACCAATTCACCAAACTGTTCAGAAAGTTAACAACCGGTTCTCCCGAAGTGGTGTGAATTGGCTGAATCCTACCACTGACTAAAACCCATGGTTTCCTTATTTGTAGTTTGATATCTTAGCCACGACATCAAACTGACTCTCCACCCAACATTAAAAGTGCTGTAAAAGAGGAAAAGTCAGAAATGGGTAGCACTACAATTACTTGACTCAAAGCACTACATTCTTTCAATGAATATTGTCTCTGTGGGTCCCTAAATTTGTACTGAAGTGCTGCTTTATTTGAAGCCTGCTATTGTGTCTTCCCCCCACCCCATTATCTTTTCTGTGGACTAACTATACCTAGATGCTTTTATTTTTTTCTAGGATTTGATTTTGAGATCCCTCCCCATATTCATAGATTCTTCTCTGAATCTGCTCCAAATTTGCCATTATCTTTCATGAACACACAGAACTGAACACAATATTCTGAATAGTGTCTGACCCAGATAGAGTAGACAACAATTACTTCCTGTGATCTGGACTTTATATACCTATAAAAGCACCCTAACACTTCATTTAACTTTCTAACAGCTGCATTACCCTGCTGGTGTTTAACTTGTGAGCTAATTGTGAGTCCTTTCAGAAATAGTGTCATCTAGACCAGGGATTCCCTATCCCTGATCCATGGACTGGCACCGGGCCACAGCATGCCAAAAAATCAGTCCGTGCAAACAAGTGAAGCTCCATCTGTGGGATGCAGGCAGCATGCAAAACCACGCCCCCTCCAGTCCATGGAAAAACCTCTCTCCACATAACCTGTCCCTGGTGACCAAAAGATTCTAGACCCATATTTATATTTCATGAAGCAAAATATCATCAGACTCTTCCCTGGTCAGATACTCTGCATGTTTGATATGCTTCTGGTGTACTACGATAGCCACTTTATCAAGAAAAAATAATCCTTTGAAATTCCTTTCAAAATTATTTAACACCACCGACAATGCTGCTACCCCTCAAAAAGACCTTGACCTTGTGTCAGAATGGTCAAACAGCTGACAACTTCAAATCTCAACCAATAAATGCTCTGTCTTACACATTGGCAAAAAAATCAGAACACAAAATACAAGCTGGGTGGATATGACCTTGTAGATGACCTTCACTCTGTCAAGGACCTTGGAGTACTCATATCTAATGATCTAAGTGCCAAAGTCCACTGTAACAATATCACCAAAAAGGCATTAAGTGTTGTAAATCTAATCTTGCATAGCTTCTTCTCCGGTAATATTACACTACTAAGCAAAGCATACAAAATATTTGCTAGACTAATTCTCGAATACAGCTCATCTGTCTGGAACCCGCACTGCATATTGGATATTAATACAATTGAGCATGTCCAGAGATATTTCATGAGAAGAGTTCTCCACTCCACTGCTCACAACAAAATATCTTATGCCACCAGACTCAAAATTTTGGGCTTAGACAACTTAGAACTATGCCGCCTTTGGTATGACCTAAGCGTAGTTCACAAAATTATCTGCTACAATGTTCTACCTGTCAATGACTACTTCAGCTTGAACCACAACAGCACATGAGCATACAATAGATACAAACTTAAAGTAAACCGCTCCAAACTCAATTGCAGAAAATACGACTTCAGCAACAGAGTAATCAATGCCTGGAATGCACTACCTGACTCTGTGATTTCATCTCCAAACACCCATAATTTTAATCTCAGATTGTCCACTGTGGACCTCACCCCATTCCTAAGAGATCTGTAAGGGGCGTGTATAAGCACACCACCATTCCTACCGTCCCTGTCCTAATGTTCCCTCTTATTCATATCTATTTTATGTATTCAAATCATGTTTATACTTATATATGTTATGTAATATGTGCTTGACAAAAATAAAATAAATAAAAATATCTTCTGGTTGCATAATTTGTTCCCATATCAATCAAGAGGAAGGGATAATACTGGGGAGGGTGATTTGAAAAGCCTCTTGTTCCATATAAAAATCCTTCTAGTTCTGCTGGCATTTTAGACAACCTTAATTTGGAGTTGCATATGCCTACCCATCTCCAAGTCATGTTCTTTCCTAAGTAGTCTTTTGTTCCTGGAGTGACAACAGTTTCAGTTCTTTTCTCCAAGAACAATAGCATATTTTTACCAGATGCAAAGATTGAAATGCACAGAGCAAGGTAAAATAACAGGTTAAAGAGATGGAACTAATGACTGTTCAGCTTAGAATAAAGCTGGAAAGGGGAGTTATAACATACATTGTAGAGGATGTGAATAGAGTGAAGTTTCTCTCTCTCACCGTTAACACTAGGAAAATAGAAATGGGATATTCAAAAATGATGAAAACAATTATTGCTCTACACACTGAATTATTAAATGATGGAATTAGGCACCATCAGATATTAGCAGTTCACCAAACTGAGGTCTATCAAATGTTTCAGTAGTGATGGCTGCACGCTGTCTCATGAATCATATGCTGCAAATCTTAAATTCCAGCTGCTGGGAAATGGGACTATAATTCTCTATCCTGTTTGTGACCCCGCTTGAAACATCAGGTATGCCACTGTTTGACCCAGAATGCTGTAACAGACAGATTTTATTTAATTTTAATTTTTAAAATTTAAATAAATAAAACTTAAAGTGCCCAGCAGAGCATTAGATGTCACATTGCCAATTTCTAAATCTTTGCTAATTTTGTTTTATTCCTTTTGAGTGTAATGATTTCGCTAGAAAAAAATTACTTTCGACTCCTTCTTTCAGATATTCAGTGTATATTTCATTGGGATGTGTAATTTGTGAGAGTCAGTTTTATGTAGTAATTGAAGGCATCCGACTAGAACCCCAGAGACTATGAGTTCTAGTTCCACTTTAGGCATGAAGCCAGATGGGTGATGTTGGCCCAGTCACTCCCTCTCAGCCCTAGGAAATTGGCAGGGGCAAACCACTTCTGAAATAGTACCAAGAAAACTGTAGGAACTAGGCCAGTCAACTGTAGGAGTCAAGTATTTACCGTTTAAAAAAAACTGGGACTGTAGCAAGTGGGGGAAATTGTCCCATTACTTTGTCAGTGACAGAAACCATTGTGACTGACAAATACAAAAAATAAATATACCCCCTCCCCAAAATTAAAAATTATAATTAAAAATGTGTGGATTGCAAATTGTCCTGTCACTATTTCACTGACAGAAGTAAGTTGTCCTGTCATTATTTCAGTGACAGAAGTCATTGTGTCAATGGGAGGGATTAATTAGAAAGTTATTGTTATTATTTTAGCTAAACACAAAAAGAACATATTCTGAGTGAATAGGGCATGAAATCGATTCCTTTAAATGTTCCTGATTAAACTCTTCCATCTCTTTGTACTTTATATTTTACTGCAACTTTGATTCCCTCTCCCACTGCGTCAAATATTAAGAGAAAGAACATTAGTATTCATGGTTTTAGAAAACTGCATAAATCTTTAATATTTACCCTTGGTATTTAATAAAGCAGATAAAAGATAATGATTCTGTTTTCTTGCATTTTGGGTGAAATAATGGGGCTGAGCTATCAATAATCAATTACTAGAAGCTTTGTTTGTTTTGAACATTTAATACATGTGCCGTCACTTCCACTTTGAAAATCAGATGGTGAGTTTCAGTCTGTTTTTTCCATAGATTTCTAAACTACTGAGCTCATCACAAATTAAAGTAGGTTGGTGCAAGGCAACTTTACTGTGTCCCTGGTGCTCTCTGAGTTTGGTTGTTTGCTTTCAGACATTTCATTACCCAACCAGGTAACATCTTCCATCCTAGAAGGCAGTGGGGTTTACTTTCTGCTTATATATAACAGCTTTCCTGTCAGTGTTGGTTATGGCTTTCTCCATGGCAGTTACTTGATTAGGCTGTTGTTTACTGCTTGATTGTTTGCCTAGTGTTAATCCCTGCTTATTTGGATGTTGATTGCTGGAGTGGATGTGTGTTGGTCTTTTTGTTCCCTTTTTAGCTTTTTTTATTGTTTCTTTTGAATGGTGTGTGAATGTGGTTTATTTCTATGTACCTGTTGATAGCTGATTTTTTCCACTAAAAAGTGCCAGGCTTTCAGGAATTCTCTAGAATTTTTGGATTTAGCTTGATCTATGATGCTCACAGCTTCCCACTTGATTCCATGGTTAAGTTTGTCCATGTATTGTGAAATTAACGAGTTTTCATTGTGTCTTCTGATTGCTGGTTGGTGTATGTGTATGCTCTCTGCTAGTCTTCTGTCTATCTTACATTAGTGGCTGTTGTAGTATTTACACTGTATATTGCAGGTTACATATTTTGTAGGGCTTTATTTGTTTTATTGCTATAGTGATGTCAAATGGTTATAATAGTCAGCTGGCTGTTTCTAAGTTGTTCTTGATGTAGTGAAATCCTTTTCATAGCATGTGCTGGTTGTGTTATAATGGGTTGAATGGTGAAGCACTTTTTGATAGATGCTTGGGTATCCATTTTGTGAAATGTTGTTGTATAGGCAATCTGTTTCTTGACTGAAGATGTTCTGCGTTGCTGCAGTGCATTTGTGCTCATCTGAATAATGTTTTTAAACAACTCTTCTAGTAGAAGATGGGGTTGTTTCTGTCAGAGTTTGCAGCAGCAATCACATCCAGAAAGCACACACAGGTAACTGATTCAGCAGGATTCATTAACTTCTTTTTATATATAATATAACACATGAAGTAAATATACAATACCAAAATCAGGTTTTCCAATGTGGTAGTAAATACAAGGAAAACACAAGCAGAGGAGAGGACAGTTTCAGTTTCAGTTTAGAGCAGCAGACTAGTTTTGAGCTCAGCACAGACTCAGAGCTGCAGAGCTAAGCCACACCCAGGTTCCAAACTGTCTCCTTGTTGCTCATACAGCAAATACTGTTTCAGTTTCCAAACAGTCCCCATTGGATGACCTGTTACCATGTCTAGTCAAATAGTCCCTATTAGATGACCTGTTACCATGTCTATCCAAACAGTCCCCATTGGTGTTGGCAGGGGGGCAGAGATCGACCCCGAGATGCCTCGCTTGCGGGGTACCACAGGGGTCGGTTTGCTCGCCTC
>JANHFT010004378.1:7213-20208 GCA_032467955.1 Pseudoxenodon macrops | reverse complement strand
GCGGGATCTCCAGGTGCTCAGCACCGTCCTTTGCTTGCCGCTCTTTAGACGCCGCCGGGGCGGAGGCGGAGGGGACGGCGAGCGAAACGCCGGCAGTTGTAAAAAGGAGAAGCGGGAAACGAAGCCGACGCTCCTGCCCGCGGACAGAAGCTTCCTTGGAGAGCCGCGATCCCCTCAGCCGCAGCAGCGGACAGGCCAGCGGGAAAGACCCGTCCCTCCTCTCCCCCCCTTTCCCCACTCCCGGGAAGAGTGCGAGATTTTGCCCGGTGAAGAGGGCCAGGTCGCCCCACCCCCACCCTGCGGATCGGAAGCCCCGAGGGCCCGGGAGCCATGCAAGCAGCCACCGCCTCCATCCTCGACGTGTCAAGAACGGTGGTGATCCGCGAGGAGGGAAGCCAACGGCGGAACGAATCCGCGGGTGAGAAGGCGGCCAGGGGGTGAGGCGGGGAGTCACCGGCGATTGACCGACGAGAGTCACGATGCCGTTAGAAGGAAAACGGCCCCTCCGTGGTTTGATCTGCGGGACGGGAGCAGATGACGGCGGGACGGGGCGGGGGGGGGGGCTGGCAGTCCGTTTTCTCCCCACGTTGCATCTGCGAGGCTCCGTTGCTACTCTTTTCTTTTCTCTCGTGGAGTGGCCAGTGGTTCTGCTTTCCTTAGTTAAGGCATGTCCTGACGCTGTGCATTAAAAGGTAGGGTGGTGGGCAGGCTTAACAACTGGCAGAAACTTGTTTGTCCTTGGGAGTGGGGTTTCCCCTGAATTAAAATCCCAGAGTGAGTTTAGTTGAACCTGGCCACCACCACTGCCACCTCTCAGGAGCCCCAAAAACACATGCAGGATGGAACCCTTCAATTCCCCCCATCTCACCTGGGAAGATCAGAGGTCAGGGTTGAAGAATCAGAACACCTACTGCTAATTAGAGTACTCCTTAAGCAGTGGGACACCTGCCTGTCCTTAGTAAAAAGCAGCTTGTTCTAGACAGACCTTGGTTTCCCCTTGATACTCCAAATGACCTATCAGTTTTTTTTAATTTGTAATATATTTGGTAAGCAAACCCCTCTCCAATTGTTATTGCACTTTTTTCAACCTTCTGAGAGGTTCCAAGCTTAATGTCATCTGAAGATGTATGAAGTCACATTTGTAGTGAAGCTAAGGTCTTCTGGTATCATGCAATACTTAATGGGACACTGCCAATTTTTCCAGGAGGGAAAAGAGGTGGAGTAGAAATAACTAAGGAGAAGTTTTCTGAAATCCATTTTGAGCCCAAGGCTCAGGTTTGTTCAGAAATCCTACTTAAGTTTATTCCCACAAGAAGAGAGTTCCCTCACTGAAATATATGAACTGAGTTTTTCAGTAGAGACAAATATGGAAAGAATCTGAAATCCACCATGCAATTCAGTTAATGAGCCACTCGTGTAATCTGTGAGAACAATGACAGGCCGGTGTTGAAGTAAAATTGGTACACTTCGATGGAGATCTGCTTGTGCTGTGGTTCATCTACCTGGAATTATAACCAGCATATATATATGGTTATAATTCCATATATATATATATTACGTGAAAGACAAATGATTGGTTCACCTAATTTTTTAAAAATTTCTCGTTGCCCTGTTTTGTTTTTGTTTTTTTGTAATAGATTAATCCCTATCCTTTCTTGAGTGCAGAGATGAAAATTTTGGGAGAGCTAGTAATGGATTCTCAAAATCTTTATTTAATAAACCCAGCTCAGCTTAGGTTTGCAGACATTTCATATCCTGAGTTTGTGTATCTCTGAATTGAACAGATGCTGGCAAAAGCATGTTGCCTTGAGATGTAGTGAGATCCTGTCTTGCATAGAAGAATGTAAAATGGCTTGGGATAACACTGGACCTGGATTGTACTTTGTGGCAGGCTGACCAAAATATGCCCAAACTGATTGGTACAACTTGTACTGTGTCTAGTTATAAGCAAATGAAAAATAAAACAAGTAATATACTTACCATTAGCAGGGGAAGCTTCACGTATTATCAGTATCGCCAAAGCTGGAGATCTAGTGTTCAGTTTATCTAACAATGAATTATGGGAACTAACAATGAATTATGGGAAAGCATTGATTAATTAAAACCATGATGGGTACAATAGAAAGATATAAGTGAACAGACCATGGCATATTGCAATGTGGAATGTATGGAAACAGCAAGCAGGATGAATAAATGAACGAAAGAAAAAAAATGCTTGTGTGTCTATGAAATTAAGAGAAAGGGAAAGGATGTAACAACTGGATGAAAGTTGTTCTTTTGCACTAGAGTTGATTAATATAAGCAGGGAAGTGGAAGTTTATTAATTAAAGAGCTAAAATTATTTCAGAAAGTGTGCATTTCCATCACCTAGGTTATGGGTGCATATAAAATTATGAATTCATGGTTTGTGATATTTGCATGTGATGTTACATTAAATTGTTATAATGAGTGAAATATGGATGACTTTTGGGAAATGAATGTGATGCAACAATGTGTTAAATGATATGAATGGATGGAAGGGAATGAGATGAAAGAATGCAGAAAAAAAGAACTGAGCCATGGATGGAAATACATTCTTGCGTCTAATAAAAATATCATTATATGAATATATTGAAAAATAGTGAGGCTGAAGATAGTATAATTTGAGAAGTGTTAAAATAGGGATATGGCTGGTACATAAAGTGGATGTGCAATTTTGTTAAGGTAGGCGTGAAGGTTGCACTTCTTTTTGACATTTGAAAGAATGCTACTATTGTTCCCCTGTGCGAAGGGGAAGATACAGTAAAAACAAAATTAGTTTATTATATGTGCCTAGGAAGTGGCTGATCAGAATTCTGATCAGATGGGTATGAGACATAACAGTGAACAATTTTGGGAAATGGAGTGTGACTTTGTGTTAAGGATGGGACAGGATCTTTTGCTCTTCAGATCATAAACTCATTTGGAAATGTGTGAATGTGAGAGAAGAAATTTCCAAGTGTTTCTTGTGTTGAAAAGCCAAATTATTTACAGCAAATATTATATTGATTGTATGATGCAATGGAATGTTTTGATCTGATAATGAATGCACCAGACCAGAACTGTTGGTTTGACAGGTAAAATAGAACAAATGATTAAATAGCCAAAAAAAAAAACAACCCTAGAAAAGTGTCTTTATGCTTATGAAGGAATGAGGAAATGTTCAAACGCTGGTAGAAAGGTACTGCATATTTTGTGGTCAGTTCCAAAAAAGGATATTTTTGGGGGAATATTATATATATGAGCATGCTACTAGTTCCTTAAAAGGAAGTAAAAAATTGAACATAAAAAAAATTGAACACTAAAGACGATGACTATATTTTAATCACATCCTATACTGTTTCATATTTTTCTCTCTCACTATTGATTTCATACTTTCAACTTTGTTGATTTCCTGTTTTTATTCCTTTTCTGTGCTTTACATAATCTGATTTATGTAGAAAGGGAATAATGTGAATGCGGTGGCTCAGTGGTTACAAAGGATACCCCATGCTGAGCTTGTCGATCAGAAGGTCAGCAGTTCAGCGGTTTAAATCCCTAGTGCCGCGTAACGGAGTGAGCTCCCGTTACTTGTCCCAGCTTCTGCCAACCTAGCAATTCAAAAGAATGTAAAAATGCAAGTAGAAAAATAGGAACCACCTTTGATGTTCCATAGAACAGTGTTCCGTGCGCCTTCGGTGTCTGGTCATGCTGGCCACATGACCACAGAGATGTCTTCGGGCAGGGCTGGATCTCTGGCTTAGAAACAGAGATGAGCACTTCCCCTAGAGCTGAAAACTACTAGCACGCATGTGCGGGAGAACCTTTACCTTTACCTTTATATATATTTATTTCAGGAAATCTATGTGCTCTAAGTATTCTTTGGTTTGATGGGAGAAAATAAGGCCAAGCCCACAAAATACAAATTTAGATATTTTTTTTTACATTTTAAACTACATTTTGCCCTCTCCAGTTTTCATAGGGTTCACAAACGAGATGTATAACTGCTGGTAACCCATAGGGCGTGGATGGGGAGGGTTGGCTTTCTTTTTTTTCCAGAAAAAAATGTATTCTTCCTCTGATTTTGACTCTTGGTTTTTGAAAAAAGAAAACTAAAAAGAATCTTCTTCAAAGTGAAGTAGACTCATGTGAGCTCCAAATTGATTTTGCTGGAATAAAAAGCAGATGCTTGTTGCCTAGTATGTTTACACAAAGGTGCAGAAAAATAGAAGCCTCCTTTGATTTGCTAACGTTATCTCAGAGATTATACAATAAAAGGAAACATGCATCCTTTTAAGTGGATTAAATTGTACCTTAACTTCCTTCTTGCTGCTGTACCAACATTTGGCTTCCTTTAGAATTTGTGCCATAAAGAGGGAAGTGATGTCAGTTGGGGTCAAGCAATAAGCTGGCTTCATGCAGGGAGAGGCAGTGTTGGTGAAGACTCTGACTGTGTTCATTAATGGAATGTGCCTGCAGACATGCCGTGCTATGGAGGCTAAGACTGTAGTATATTCTGAAAGTCAATAAAAAAAAGTTTCTTGATACTTGGGAC
The DNA here is from genome assembly GCA_032467955.1 of Pseudoxenodon macrops. Taxonomy (NCBI): domain Eukaryota; kingdom Metazoa; phylum Chordata; class Lepidosauria; order Squamata; family Pseudoxenodontidae; genus Pseudoxenodon; species Pseudoxenodon macrops. The sequence continues at coordinate 15,656 of JANHFT010004378.1, read as the reverse complement.
TGAGACGCTGGTACTGCTTTCTGGAGAAATCATTTACTGAATTCCCAACAATCTCCTTCCTGTTTCCTCTGCTAAGATTAAGTATCTAAAACCCCATTTTTGCAAAAGAAGACCTGCAGTTCAGTGTGAAGATGATGGAATAAGTAGCTTTCCTGCCTTAGATTTAGAGCTGTCTAGATTTGAGGTTGCAATGCCAAACCTACCGTATGTCATAATATTAACTTGGCATTGCAACTGCAATTCTAGATACCGGTAGCTCTAAATCAGGGAACATAGGCTTATGGGGTAACTGATTGATTTAAAAAGAGGTAAAAATTAAGAGTCTTAAGTACTGTATTAAAATTAATTAAAATATATTAAAACATTACACTAATATGAAAACAGCAAAGCCATAGCTTGCACTCCAAATGGCTGTGTTTACTTGTAGATAGTCTATTGTAGATTTTCCATTCTTAGGAGATCATTTTCCGTTCTTGCATCCAAAATGAAATTAATCCTCATTGTTAGCATTTTACACAGAAGCTTTTGCATCCTAAAAGTGAGTGTTCTACCAATTTTCACAATCAAATTCATAATGAGAAAATTAAACTGTCAGATAGCCAGGTTGCAACCTGTTTAAAGTGTTGGATTGTGTCTGATACACATCTGAGAACCAGTGCTTTATGTTTCATTAGGAAAGTTATATGACTGCGTTATCATTCACCAGTTAACCTAGTGGGAAGAAGAGTAAAATGGAGGGTCTGGAAAAGGTGGTGAGGGCATACTGGTATACTAGGGCATGACAAACCATGCCCCATTGTGTTATCCTCTCAGAGACATTTCTTTACCTAAACAGAGAAACAGAATGACTACAAAAGGACAAAAAAGCAGTGGGAGCAGGAGCAACTTTTGACTTCCAACTGGCTTCCCCATTGATATAGTTTGTGGGAAGCTGGCAGGAAATGTTGGACATAACAATCATGTAGGTGTGGCTGACTGTGACCATTCTGTAGTGGCCACAAATTTGCAAATACAACTGGTCTGAAGATCCTTGAAATTTTAATTCCATAGGAATAATGGGTCCTAGGTTTTTTTTTACACATTTTTAAAGTTAATTTGAGGTGCCTTATTTAAAAATTATTGCCCTATGATGCACTGTTCCACTGAAGGCAATTAAGACAGGAGAAAAAGTATGTAGATAAAATAGTAAAGAATTCCATTCCGGTGACTTAATAGCGTTTGCTTGTGGAATAGATTTTTTTTAATGTCCTCCATAACTTCTTCATAACAACTGGGTATAGAATGGGTCATAGAATGCTGGCAGATGGGGAGGAGAAGAAACTGGATGCAACATTTTATGAACATATCCCAACAGTTTTGTTTTTGTTTTGTTTGTTTGTTTTTATGTATGGCTTTAGTAGCTGGTGACTGAAAATTTAATTGTGTCAATACAATTGTATTTGGAAGGGTTATTTTAGGCCATGGGAATTGGGGAGGTTGGAGGACTTTTTAAAGGTAGAAATGGAGGTAGTTTGATTTCTAGAATGTTGTTGCTCCCATTCTTATCAGTCATGCCCAATGGGATGGAATGCATGGATAACCTTGAGGAAAAGGGATAGGAAATGTTGCTTAAGAAGCTGTCAGACAAGAGAGGCAAGAGCCCTCAGTGGATTAACAGTCAAAGAAAGAAAATGAAGAAGGACCCACCCAAATGGATCTAGCACTTAAAAGTGGCGGGCAGGAAGTTTGTGCTTTCACACTTGCAAGATTCTATTAGCGGAGCTTTACAATAAAGTATGTTTCGCTCATCTGGTCTTGTTTCCTGTCTGATTTACTCAGGAGGGCTAACCCCTAGTTAGCCTCGCCTCTCTTGCTTATACCATCATTTTGGCAACTTTACCTATAGCCCTGCAAACAATCAAGAAAGTGAACTGTACCCCCAAAGTTTAAGGCAGAACAATAACCAGATCCATAGAATGGCATTTTTAATAATCTGCTTTATGCCTTGATATGTAGGGGGAAGAAAAAATGGCCCTGAAGGAAAGGAGGAGGACCAGTGGTTAAATCCTGCCGGTTCTATCTGGCTCGCGTGAGCCATTAGTGGTGCCTCCGCCGCATGGTTCCGATAACTGGTAGCAGCGGCAGTGCGAGGCTCCACCCACCCAACTGGACACCATTACTTCTGGATTTTTAACCCTCTGCTCATGTGCAGAGGATCAAAAATGATGACTACGTTGCGCGCGTGAACAAACAGAGCAAGCACATGCACATACTTCCGAACCAGTAGGGAAGGTAAGTAGATGTCATCCCTGAGGAGGACCCAACCTCCAAGACAACAATCAAAACAGAGCATGAGTCCTGGCCAAGAATGTAACACAGAATAACCGAGTTAGAAGGGACTTTGGAGGTCTTCTGGTCCAACCCTGTGCTCAAATGTCTCAGCAAACCCTTCCTTAGTTCACAGAAGGATAGAAGAGTAAACACATTCTGACTTGCAATATGTTGTTATTAAACCTTTACTATAAAAGTAGAGCTATAAAAGTAGTATTCTGTTCTGTCTTTGTTTTGTTTGAACACCTATTGCCTTTCCTTCACTCAAGTAATACCATTTGTTGTATATCTATAAAGGTATTCAGAGAGTAAACTATTTGAAACTTTCTTTAAAGATGGCTACAATTGTCATACATTATATGTCAGTGTATTGTTTGTCATGGCTTTACTGTAAAGCTTCCTTTGGCTCAGTCCTTATCTGAGTTTGATTTGCTTTAAAAACAAATGTACATTAGAGTGTGTGAGGCTTTTGGCTATTTTTATATAACTTTGTTTTTAGTTGTACAATATAAAGAACATCTTAAGATTCCAATTGAGAAACAAATGCACTGCCCCACATCAGACTTCCCAAGGAAGCAAACATCATTCATGAATGTTGTTCTCTTACAATATCCATTCAAATACTTAGCATTTCTTGTTTAAAATCAATCAAAAATAGAGATTGTTGCAATCTTTGCTGTCTTCTGGAAATATAAAATGAAGAAAGATGAGATCTCCATCTCCAGAGATGGAGAATGCAGAATTCTCCTAAATTAAGAAGCAATAATTTAACAATCAACTATCATTGAGACATATCATCTAAATATAAGGTGTTATTACTCCTTTGTCAACTGTTTTAAGGCCCTCGTCAAATATTGTTCCAGATCAGGGGACTCCAATTTGGTAACTTTTAAGACTGTGGATCAACTCCCAGAATTCATGCTGGCTGGGGAATTCTGGGAGTGAAGTCCACAAGTCTTAAAAGTTACCAAGTTTGGAGACTCCTGACCTAGACCCCAGATGGGCTAATTTTGGGGGACTGCATAGAGCCTGCATAGGGCCGTGATGGCACATGTGTCACAGGTGGCACGCAGAGCCCTTATTGCGGGCATGCAAGCCGTTGTCCCAGCTCAGCTCCACCGTACATGTGCGTACGTCTCCCACCGGCCAGGTGATTTTTGGTCTCTGCCACACATGCGCGGGGGCAGTATGCATGCACATAGGGGGCACAGGGGAGTCATGCATGCATGCACGGAGGTTGTGTGCTCATGTGGAGCTGTGGGTGCACATGGGGGGGTCACGCTCACATGCGTGGGGGCAGGGCCTGCAGGGGGGTTCACACGCATATTGCATTATGGGTGTGCATATGTACCACGTGCTTTCGGCACTCGGCAACGAAAAGGTTAGCCATCACTGGCATAGGGCTTTGACGGTCATTTGCCTCCTGTCTTCATCAGAAGGTACAAATATATGGCCAGGAAATCATTAGCGTGTACCCTTCCTCTTTCAATTTTCTAAGATTGTGCATGTAAAAAAAAACCGTACAGGGAAATGAAAATGAAATAAAGTATTGAACATATGTAAAATTATAAATACCACTCAAGCAAAAAAAAATTGCTGGTGATATTATACTGAATCCATTATGGATCTTGTTGGGCAAAACTCGTTTTTTCCAAAAATCTCTGTGTTGCTGGCTTTTTCATGCTTAGTTTAAGAGAGAGAAATCTGCCCAGAGCAATTCAGGAGTGGACCTCATATAAATCTGTCACTAGAGCAATGAATAAGGGATACAAACAGTTCAAGAGTGCCAGGGGAGGAAAAAATGCCCACTCTTGCCTGAGAAAGGAATTAAGGCAATGGGCACTTGTGGCTGTATTGACAGAAAGTTTAGAGAAAACCCTATACAAATAATTTATGTTGAGAATCTGAAAAACCCTTTAGAGAGAGGAGCCAGCCTGGGCTCTCTTAGCCTTCTCTTCCCAAAGGCAACCACACTATCGCACTCTGGAAGAAAACTGAATAAACACAGTACCATTTGGTGACAGTTTAATTGCTTTCAAGAAGAAAATATGCTCCGGTTTATTGGTCATAAAGCAATGGAAGTAGAATTGTGGTATTCCTTTCCTCAAGGGTTGACGAACAGATAGACTTTCCAGGAGTTGTGCGATTGTTTGAAAGGATGGCAAACGCCAGAAAAGCATATTTGTGCATGACAGGTACACATACACGTACCTTTGAAGTGACTGCCTTTCATCTTGTCAAGAAAGCAACCCGTCCATGCCCTTGTAATCTTCAGGAGTCAAGCTCAATTCAGGGGAACCTGCCTAATTTAAGGTCAGACATACAGTAATGGTAATACATTTTTCCCAGTTGGTTTGCTTGTTTTTACTGTTGTGGTTTTATTATTGATGTGAGCCTCCCAAAATCGTGTTTTACAAGATGGGTAAATTATAAGGTTTATAAGGTATGAGCCTTATTAATAAATCAATAAATGACAAATAGGCAAGCCTCCTAGTGTACATAATATTGGACCACATCTCCCAGATTTTCCAACCAACTGGGGTAGTGCGGGTGGCACTACCCCAGACAGACCCAGTGCACAGCTTAGGGGTTCTAGACTCATGACTCCTGCTTGAAGAGTAGGTGGCAGTTGTGGCTAGGGGAGCCTTTGTACAATTTCATGTGGTATACCCTTTCCTGGATTGTGATACCCCATCACTCACCATCCGGGTCATCTCCCATTTGAGTTATTGCAATGTACTCTACAGGGGGATACCACTGAAGAGCATTCGGAAGCTACAATTGGTCCACGACTCAGCAGCACAGTTGGTTTTGGAGATTCCCCCTAGGGTGGCACATGTAACACCACTGTTGTGCAAGCTGAACTGTCTGCCAATCTGCTTTCAGTTACGATGTTGGTTATTATCTTTAAAGCCCTTTATTTTATGGCATGGGTCCGTGATATCGGCAGAATCATCTTTCCCCAATGGGGTTGGCCTGCCCCACTCGCACGTGCTGGCAAAAAGGGCCTGTTGCAGATCCCATCTGTCAAGGAATTGTGGCTGGTAGGATCCAGGAGAAGAGCCTTTTCTACCACAGCTCCCACCCTTTGGAATATCTTGCCACAGGAGATAAGATCCCCCCCTTTTTTTTTTAGCCTGCAAGAAAGCAGGCTTGAAACCTGTCTATGATGGCTGGCAAGGGGTCCTGAAGGAGAAACTGCTGACTGGAGCTGGTTGATACGCTAATGATGGAGAAATCCCACCTCTCCCCTCCAAACCCCTGTTTTTTACTTTGTCTTTTATTTTTCTAATTTTAATTCACTTTTACATTTATAATTGTTGTTATAGGTCATTTATCCTGATGTAAGCTGCTCAGAGTTGCCTGAACAAAGAGATGGGAAGCAAATACATTGGATAAATGAATAAAACTAAAATAAATTATCAAATGTCTTCATAACTTGGGATGGAAAGAACATCAGGCCTGGGTAACCTCTGGCCAATTCCTCTGTCACAGCCTGATCTGCAATGCAGAATGCCGTTGAGAGGATCAGATAAGGGGAGACTCACATATAAACCGCCTAGAGTTTTCAGAAAACAAGCAGGATACAAAGTAGATGAATGCAAAATACATTTTGCAGCCACTTTGGTCCTCCTACACATCAAACTCTGTGTGGTTGTTCCTGTCAGCAAATTCGCAGTGCTCAAGCATCAAGCAGCCACATCCTTTGGAAGGCTTGACATGGTTGATTCAAAGCTGCTCTTGACTGATATATAAACACAGCTATTTTGCTTTGATGATGGCACAGTGGAAATATTATCTGAGCAGGCAAAAAAATGTTCAGAGAATAGCCTTGAAGCAACTCCGTGCACCTTCTAAAAGTGCAGCTGCTTTAATGATTTCAGAAGAGATGCTTTATTTGTACCTCAACTGAATGCTTTGCCCATCTTATCTGTATCTCAATCTCTTTCTTTACTCCCTTGCAGCTTTGCAATAGGTTCACCTTTGCTTTAATGTATCCCTTAAGGCCTTTGATTGTTTAGAGAATGCCAGAATGTAGAACATAGTGGAAATATTGATTATGCCAGAAAACTGGATTATTCCTCTGAGGAATCTATACCATGAGCAAGAAGGAACTATAAGAGCTGAATCTGGAAAAAGAGAGCGAATCAAGGAGTGAGACCAGGATGAATATTGTCCCTGTATCTTTTTAATTTGTACAGTGAATATAAGTGTTGCAGGATTGGAACAGTTGATAGCCGGAATCAAACATTAAGCATTTGAAAAATGTAGGTGGTGCCATTTTATTAGCTGCAGCTAAAGAAGTTGTAGAATATCTCATTACAGAAGGAGATACTGAAAGTGCAAAATTTGTGAAGACAAATTTCTAGTGTTGCGTTGCAATGAAGTTTTCCTGTTGTTAAGGGGAAAAAAGGTAATATTTATAGCTGATGTTGAAGAAGTTATAATTTTGTTTAGAAAATTGATGGATTCAGGGTTCAAAGAGGGATGGAAAAGGAGAATGAAATTCATACTTCTATGTTTTCTTTCTTTTTCCACTTTCTTTTTTTCTTATTTTTCTTTTTGTATGTTGCATTGAAAATTTTAGATTAATTCTAAGAAAAAAGGCAAAGACAGTCTTACATAAGATCTGGATCTGTTTGAGAATTGATTCCAAAGAATAAATGACATGAACAATCTTACGCTCCCCAACATAACGCTGCCTGTTGTTTATTTAGCTAATGGGTTTTCTATGGGTGAAATTTCTTCTTCTACAGAAGAGAAACACCTGGAGAACTTCTATAACCTTAATATTCTATGCACATAACTCCCAATCTAATGAAAGATTCACTGTGAAAAGCTTTTTCCTACTGAGATTTGATTCAAGATGTTACAGGATAACATTAGAATTTTTATGAGAAAGTTAGATGCCTTGCGAGTGGAAAGAGTTAATTAATTAATTTTATTTTATTTATTTTAGGGTGGTGATACTTTTCATAGACCTCTTTTATGGTTGTCAGACTTACCGAACATTATCCAGAGATAATATGCCAGCTTGATTATGGGCACATGAGAAATAACTTTTTACAGGTATTGTTCCTTCCGTATGACTTCTAGCGAATGGCTCTAGTATACTATTTGGCTGTCTGTAGTTGTGCCATGGTTGGCTGCCCATATTTAACAAAAGAGAGGTTATTCGTGCATCTGGTGGAGAATAATAATTAGGACTGAACCATAGGTTCTCCTGGTTTGCTTTTATTTTCATGAGTAGTAGGTTCGTACTCCTATTTTTCTTCATGATTGCTTAGAGCAACTAATTCTATTCCAAGCTGCTCAGAGTTACTGTTAGTGAGCGGGCGGACATATAAATCTTCTAAATAAATAAATAAATTCTCCTTTTGTTTCAGTTACCTTTACTTTGTTTCTCTTTGAGCAATTCCACTCAATCAGGAACCACTTCCTGGCTAGCATATGAGACTAAAATATGATATGGGATTACAAACCCGGTCAGGTTTGCTAATGTGCAAATGACTGTAAAAATATATGAATCTTATTAAGAGCAAGGGAAGTATTTCTTATAGCAATTACCAATGGAATCCTATCCAGCTACGCGTCACAATACCAACTAATCCTGCAGTAGTCCTCTGCAGCAATACAATAATTATAATCCAAAGAGGGAGGACTCCCTTTCGTTATATATTAGGACTTTCAGAGAGTTAGAAACCTAGGAAACGTCTTTATATCAAATCAGATTATTTTATATCTTCACTTTATCCAACTTTGGATCCAGCTGGTAGCAGATTTCCAGAACCTTTGGCAGCCTTTCATATCACCTCCAGCTGATCCTTTCAATGTGCAATGTTGTTCCTGAACCAAAATCTGTGAAGCAGGACCCAAAGCACCAAACTACCTTCTCTTTTTTTTGGATTAGTGCTTATCATTAAATGATTAATATTAAATCTCCAGGCAGAAAGTTGCAGCAAAGCTTTTGGGGGCTAAGGAGTGCGAGTGTGCCTTTCAGGAATTGTTGACTTTTTGCAACTGCATGGACTAGTCCTGGCATTGATGATGTTACCTGTTAGATCGCGCAGTAATTGAAGAGACTGGAGGCAGTAGTGACATTCAGCTCAGTTTATTGCAGGTTTAGCTCATG
>JANHFT010004377.1:701965-716753 GCA_032467955.1 Pseudoxenodon macrops | reverse complement strand
CTGTATATAGAAACAAGAAATGATGTGGAGATTCCAAAATTTATAGCAAATGGAGCAGAATGTAGGCATTAAAGAGACTTCCTACTCATCAAACATGGTTTGGGTTGCAAGTTCAAAAAGTAGATATAAGTACTATTTACATTTGCTAATATACCTCAGAATACAAAACTACAACAATGCAGGCCACTATATATTTTTTCACAATATAGAAAAGCTTAAAAACTAAGAGCTTATCTTCACTGCAGGATTATGTAATTTGTTATAAGCAGTTAAAGATAAGACACCACACATATTGAAATACTGTTTCCAGCCAGAACCAGGAGAAATGAAACTTGAGTCTCAAAGGGGCAACCTTCAACTGTGCACATTCAATAGCGTAGGTTATGATAAGAGCATATCTGACCTACAGCCTTCATCCCTGTAACAAAAAATAATGATGACTCAGCGATCATAATCAGTTCTAAAATAAAGAATAAGCTTTACCTTGAACATACACAGGAAAGGTGATTCATCTTTCTGATGAACAGTACATGTGATTGTCTCAAAGTTGCTTTTAAAAACGCAACTGGACTTTCTTGGATGGGGGGTTCTTCTTGAAAATGATTCACTTATCATCCAAGAAGCTTCTTCTTCGATAAAAAGCGAACTGAACTGAAAAGGGTTTTTGGATGAAAAGGGAAACGTTTTTAAGGGAGAAAAAAAAACAAGGAAGTCCAGTTGTCTTTTGAAAGGCACCTTTGGGACAACCAAACACATATGGTCCCCAAAATGTTATTGGGAGTTTTCAATTCCAACCTAGGTTATTTTTCTACTATGTTAGAAGAGAAAACACAGAGTACAGGTATATTCTAAAGCAGCAATTTATAGAAAACAATAAATTGCAAAAGATTTGAAAATATAAAAATTATACTTTGCTATCATAGATTATAACTTAGAAATAGAGGTGGAAATCTAAGCTTAACATATAAGTGGAGACTAGAAGAAATTATCTGACTCCCAAGTATAACAACATGAGACTTGTATACCTTAATGGTATATCCTGGTGGTTGCCATTGATAATATTTTTTTTTTAAACCATACAGATTCTTAAATCTAAGCCAAAATAGCCTAACAGGACAGAAAACAGATGTACTTCCAAGAATGAAGTTATAAAATAAAGGGTGAGGGACATGAATCTTAATTACAATGAGCAAGAAGAAGAATCAGGAGATTGAGTATCTTTTTTACATTAGGAGAAGCCAAAATTAAGGCAAGTAACCCATGCTTGTAAGAAAGTGAATTCTGAGTAGATTTTTTGTTTTTTTTAATAAAAGAAATTAGCTGCACTACAAGGATGTTCTACTTAAGTCTAATTATGATCAAGATTCTGTTGAATCTTATGGGATTCAAGAAAGTTGCTACAATTACAAAAATGTCACAGAAAAATTCCCCTGTGCCCACTGTAACTGTATTCACACATTATGATTGTGCTGCTATTACATTACTGATACTAGAGCAGGGCAGTAATATGACAAGTCATATCTTTTGTTCCTCAAAATAGTGTGAAATATTCCTTGCAATTAATAAGGCTTCCAGGGAAGAATAAAAGAATCAATTACTTGTCTCAAATCGATTGCTAAGTCCTAAGGAGGAAACATGGAAGCACAATGAAAATATGCTCTTTGTTCTAGGAATGTAAGCGGACTCTTCCTCCAAAGCAAGATCATACCATTATCAGGGTTCCAACTGATGCCCTAATTACAGTGTACCCCACAGCTTCTCTCGTTAACTTTGCAAATAAGGCCATTCTGGCAAGTAGGCATTGTTAAAGATGAAAGGGCATCTAAGTACTCGAATCAAGCAGGGGCCATTTTTGTTATCCAGAGTGGCTTCATTCTCATCTGGCATAATTTATATTTCAGGACAATTAGATTCCAAACAAAAGTATTAATAGATTATGGAATGCAATTACAGTTAACTACAATAACATTGTGCTTTATTGGTGTTAGTTGAGGCAATAATAAAAAAGATTAGTTCTTCAAAAGTGTCCCTTTTGACATTTTGGGATTCAATAATCTTTTAGGAAGCAAAAGCAAAAATTATAATTATTCTGAAATTGTGTTATGTCCTAATAAAAGATACAATATAGTTAAGTATCTTACTCCTCGCTGCCATTTTAATTTATGTAGGTTTTAATGTTTGAATTTAAGTTGGTGTTAAGTGTTTTCTTTTACGTTATGCTCTGGTCCAGAATCTATGAATTTGAGTGGTGTATGTGTGTGTGTATATATACATTTGTGACAACGATGATATACTTTCAAAAATATGTATTTAGGATTATAAATACTTAGCTGTCTAGTAGTCATTGTACAATTCTTAAAATGAAACTTGTACTTGCTCTTTGCTAACAATAAACAATATTACTGGTTTAAATTCTTGCTTTTGTGATGCAGCTCAGAAAATTTAGGTGATTCAAACTGAGGTGATTCAGCCATTACCGGTCTCATTCATGATATAATTATAGTGATATAGTTCCAGTAAAAAGGGAAAGAGGCCAAGCTTCTACTGTCATCTTCCACATTGCACAATATATGTATGTGATAAAGTCACAACTGTAACTCATTTACATCATCTTCAAGACACTCTAATGTGTATTCTGATAGTAAGTACCCTAAAAAAAAAAATTCCTATCACAAGGCTCCAGAGGAATAAAACATTATGGGCAGCGTCAGAGAAATAAAGCTTCTGACACATAACACTACTATAAGAAATTCTAGGCTCAGAAATTTATAAAATATAGAACGTTTCATTCAGGTCCAGCTTAATGCCTGATGATTTCATGGACACTTCCATATGGTTGCTGTGGCTATAGAATGGAAGTGGTTTGCCATTGCTTTCCTTTGGAATGTATTTAATTTCCCAGAATAATATATAGCCCCGGTAGTTTCCAAGTCTGCTTTGCTTTTGAACCCATAGAATGTCAATGTGGTGCTGCCATTTGCTTTAGACATTTATAGCAATCCGTTCCAAAATAATGCTTTCCATGTTGATATTACATCTCTCATAAACTCTAGTCAGATTGAGGATTATCTGGAGAATATTATGTTAGAGAAATCCAGTTCACTGTCTGTGCCTGCACACATTGCTCCAGTGTCAGGTTCCGGTACAAACGAATGACTACAAACAAAATGCTGGTTTGTATAGCAGCCTTTACTGCTTCTCTGGCATGAACTGATAAACACTTATAGGTTAAATGCAGTCTTTGTCAAAGCTACGCACTGTGTGCATTCCACTACCTTTAAGCACCGCGTGGTACACCCATGTGTTTCCTAGTCCACCAATCGGTGATTAGGGCTTGTTCCGCTGTTCCTGGCTTCTGCAGATGACTTACAGCTGTTAGCCGGCGCCAGCATCTGATGTCATCAGCCAGCAATCTTGCAAGCCTCTGTCCGGTCGCTCTCCATTCATGGAGACCTCACCTGAAATCATTGGTCCCCACACTGCATGCCCAGCCCGAATGACAGCCAGCAGGCACATCGGAGCTGACATGTAACCCTCCTACCTGGGAGACAGCATCTGGAAAACAGAAAATAGAGTGAAGTGTTGTTTAGCTCATGTCTGCCCCTGGTTTGTTTGTATGGTCTTATGGAACTGAGCCAGGAGTCGAGGGGCGCAAGCGGATACCCTTTCCATAACACTAGATATTGTAATTGACCTCAATGCCAACGAGAATCCAACAGTCACTTTATCTAATAATGTTGTTCGTTGTCTACCATAATTGGTGGGGATGGCTGCCTAGGTGTACCCCAGATGTGAGGCGTATGGACAGAACGTAATAAACTACAATGAAATACCAGGTGTGTTTTGCCCAACATTTTGGGTAACTGTAACTGTACTATTACAGGGTTTATAATACGGATGATGGGAAATGGCCCTAGAAATTTCAGTTCTAATTTTTCATATGTTGATGTTAGTTTTAGATATTTCATAGACAGTTGTCCGAGATGGAAGTGGGGTTGCCTCGTTCATTTCTTATCAGCGTAATGTTTATATTCTGCCATTGTCCTTTGAAGGCTTCATTCACTTGTACCCATATTTGTTGTGTTTGTGCTATCCAGCTCTGTACTCCCCCATTGGTTGGAGCAACGTGTGGACATCCCGATGTCGGAACAAACTCATCCCGCAGCTACCTGAAAGGGGGTGAAGCCGGTACTGGAATGAACAGCATTATTATAAGCCACTTCAGCATACAGAGGTAGCTCAGTCCAATTGGTTTGCTGATAGTCCATGTAACAACATAAATATCTTTCAACCAAGCATTGGCCCTTTCAGCTGCCCCATTGGTAGCAGGATGAAATGCTGTACTAAGTCCATGAGACGACCCAACCCTGAGTAGAAACTCTCACCAAAACCTGGCGGTAAACTGTACACCCCAGTCAGAGATCACTCTGCAGAATGCCATGAAGATGGTATACATGAATAATTAACATTTTAGCTAATCTTCTAACCGATGGAAGCCCGGGACAGGCCACAAAATGTGCCTGTTTGGAAAAAAGATCTACAACTGTCCATATTACAGTATTACCATGGCTGTTTGGTAGGTCAACAATGAAGTCCATACCGATTTTGTCCCAGGGCCTCACAGAGGAGGCTACTGACTGTAATAACCTGAATGGCTTTCCGGGTCTGTGTTTTGTGGTCACGCACACCACACAGCTTCCTCCATGTCATTTTTCATGTGTGGCCACCAAAATTGTCTATTTGTTAGATGTAAAATCTTCAGGAAGCGGAAATGGCCAGCTGGTATCATGGCACCTCTGTAAAGCAGCTAAACATACAGTTTTAGGTACATATATTTTTGACCCCTTCCAAGCAAGACCATCCCTGTGGATTAGAAGTGACTTGTTTTCCTGATACCAGTCGTCAATGGTGAGAGCTTCCTGTATGTCTCAAGGTATTGTAGACATTACGGTTGCTTGTTTTACTGGTTGGTCTGTCTGGACTCAATGTAGGGGTGTGGGTATAATAGCTTGCACTACCACCTCTCACTGACTATCGAATTGTAGTTTTCTGGATAGGGAATCTGCCCAAAAATTCTTGCCTCCGGGTATGTATTTCAATATAAAATTAAATAGTTTGAAATACATTGCCCATCTAACTTGTTTTGGAGACAGCTGTTGCAGAGTCTTGGGCAGCCAAGTTTTTATGGTCTGTCGAGACCTCAAAGGGAAGACCCCCCCCCTTCCAGAAGGTGTCGCCATGTCATAAGGGCCCATCTGACTGCAAAGGCCTTCTCCCACACTGCCCAATTACGTTCAGTCTCAGTCAATTTCCGTGAGGTGAATACACAAGGCTGCAAGACACCATCTTCATTTGTTTTCAGTAACACAGCAGCCACTGCCACGTCACTAGCGTCAGCCTGTACCACAAAGAGTTTGGATTGATCTGGGTGTTTTAATATGGGCTCCTTTGCAAATAAAGATTTTAGTGCTCGAAGGCCTGTTAGCACCCCACCATCCACTGAATTGGACCACTAGGCCGTGGTTTTTTCGCCAATTTCTTCATTTTCAATAGCTCAGTTAGCAGTAATGCCACCCTAACAAATGAGGAGACCCAGGAGACTCTGGATTTCGGTGCCTGTCAGTCCATCACTGCTCGCACTTTAGCTGGGTCCATCTCCACCCCTTTATGCAAAATTCAAAATCCCAGATAATCCAACCGGGTTTTGTGGAACTCACATTTAGATAACTTCACATACAAGTTCGCGACCAACAACTATTCTAACACCTGACGTACCAAAGTAACGTGTTCTTTCATTGTACAGGTATATATTAATACATCATCCAAAAAGACGAGTACACCCTTGTAGAAATGTTCCTGCAGTACCTCGTTTATGAATTGCATAAACACTGCTGCGGCACCCTGTAACCTGAAGGGCATGACATGGAATTGATAGCTGTCAGGTTCCGATAGAAACGAATGACTGCAAACAAAATGCTGGTTTGTATCGTAGCCTTTACTGCTTCTCCAGCATGAACTTATAGATTAAGTGCAGTCTTTGTCAAAGTTACACGCTTTAAGCACCATGCATTACACCCATGTGTTTCCTAGTCCATCAATTGGTGATTAGGGCTTTTTCCGCTGTTCCTGGCTTCCGTGACCAACTTACAGCTGTTAGCTGGCACCAGCATCTGACATCATCAGCCAGCGATCTTGCAATCCTCTGTCCGGTAGTTCTCTATACATAGAAACCGAAAATCATCGGTCCCTGCACTGTGTGCTCAGCCTGAATGATAGCGCTGGACCGGCAGTCATGCCAGAGCTTACATCCAGTTGATGAGTGGTTTCATACGTTTTTCAGTACACATGGATTGAAACAATTCTCTTTGTGACTATTATTTAGGAGCACTAAGATATTGTATCTGATGCTCTGGGTTGGAACATAAGTCTTTGCATCTGTTCAGAAACAGTTTTGGGCCTGAATGAGTCACTTTGTTGGCTTTTTCCTTTTAAGACATTTCAGGAATATCTATATAAGTGAGGCACCACCATGATTGCAGTTAAATCTCCCCACAAATCTTGGATAGAAGCACTAGATTTCTCAAAATGTTTCTTTCAAATTTCAATTTTCAACATGACAAAAAGGGAAAATTGTGGGAATTAATCCTGTTCCCATGCATTGATTTCATTCCCCAACACTTAATTCAGTGCATCCAACATTCTTAGAGAAGTGTGGGCTTATATTTAAATTCAAAGTAGTTATCTAGATAACAATTGCACCACTGTAAATCGTTTGAATTGCCTCAATCATTTGTATGTATAACTTTTCTGGAGTGTTAATGTGATCAGAGAATAGGATTCAGTTTGTAGCAACACTAGTAGTTGGACATGTACAAAGGGTCTCATATCAGTCTCTAGGCAACTGTAGAAAAACAGCATTTGCTCAGCATCTAATTACAAATGACACTTCAGCTGGTGCTTTAAAAACACCAAGTGATGGGGAAGAAAAGGTTCACTCTCTGCTGTGATCTGAATGATTAGAGATGTTGTCTTTCAGGGCTACAGTAGAAAACCACCACTTTTTGACAGAGCCCTATTACTGCTTTGATCTTCCATTAGCTTAACTCCCAGTGGGGCATTTGAAAGCACTTCGCAATCAAAATTGGTACTCTCACTCAGACTGCCACTTTGTGTCTGTACATTTTTTACACACTGAACTATAAAGCAACACCTTTGCTGTGATTATGGTCATAACAGCACATATTCAGGGAAAATAGGGTACTACTGTAGAAAGTCAACATTCTGAAAGCAATTAGCTATTGAATAAAATTTATCCCAGCCTTTTCCTTGAAATGCTGGAACTACAACTTAGGGAATTTCTATCTACAGACATGCTGATTTACAGTTGGAATCTCAGTAATGGCTTTTCCGTTGCTCTTCCCAAGCAGTTGCAATCTTCTTTTGTTTATCCAAGAAGAAGATCCAGGGAATATTATCTGAAGATAATGATAATAATTTATTTATTTTGGTTTCTAGAATGCGCCTCAGCTGAACAGTCACAAATCATTATATTCTGTATACTAGAGATCCTAATTAGGTTTCTATGACTAGAAAAGACCCTTCTGCCTTTCAGATTCAGAGGTGAAAAAGATAGAGAGGAATGGGGGATGGACAGGCAGCCAGTTCTCCCTTTCTCAGCCCTGTGTTTTTTTGGAATACACACCTGTTTGCTGGCTGATGGACTATTCCATAAGTGACAGTAAGAGAAAACTAATGAACTCAGCATTCCTTCTCTGTAATATATTAAATTCCACGTTATAAACATTGTTAAAAATCTGTAGTTTATTTCCTTGCTTAAGTAGCAGTTTATTTCCAGTGAGTTTGGTTTTTAAGCATGATGTCTGTAGTAATATGTGAACTCTCTCAACATATGTATTCCATAAATTAGAGTTTATTGAATTATGATTTATACAGTATAGTCCATAATGTATGAACAAGGAGAGGATGAAAGGAGAAGATTTTCCACTTCCCTTCTTGGCTTTTTATCAGAAGCCAGAGAGCTTCATCAGTCTGAGCCTTCAACAACTCAGAGTGGAATGATCATCTCTGGAAATCATGTAGAAGTTAAAAGTAATCCATAGAATTGATGAACAAAACAGGTTTTAAGAATGAGATAAAATATCTTTCCAGCATTATGACAAACATGAACTTATTATTTCAAAAGAACTATGTTAAGACATAGAATGAGATTTTAGAAAATACATTTAAGCTAGGACAAACTACAACTGTCATTGCTGGGGAGAATTTCTGCGATAAAAATGAGCATTTTGCCTAGAATGATGTTTTTGTTCAAATAATACCTGTTTTGACAACTGCACCATTTAAACCGTGGCAGAAAGATATATCAAAATGTGTGTGTCAAGGGGAAAAAACACGAGTTAAATATATGGTATTATAAGATACAAAAGAAAGAGGAGGACTAGGTTTACTTGATCTGAAATTGTATTTTGCAGCTTAGTTTGTAGGAAAGGATGGGAGCTGCTGATAAATAGAAGCTCTTGGAGTTATAAGAACATGACCTGAGATTTGGGTGGCATGAGTATTTGTGCTTAAGGTTAAGTTTATTGTGGATTTAAAAATAAATATGTTACATATGTGCCATTTTGAGAATAAGAAATAGATACAAACCCGGGTTATGCCCCAAAACACCTTCATGTTCTCAGCACAAGAAGCATTTTATAGATAAAAAATAATAGGCAAACACAAATTACTAACCTATTATGAGTTACTAGAATTTTATCATGGAAAATGTAAAATAAAATCAAGAGAATAATTGGTGGCAGAATGATATAGTTGTCAATATAGTTTACAATTATTAGAAAGACTTAAAGTAGAAAACATAATGTAAGGTTTTGAATATTGTAAGACTAAGTTTGAAACAGAACTGTGCACAGATTATGAATGTGTAATTGCTAAAATGTACAAGCTTTTATTGAAATTTAAAACAAAAAAGTTAAAATGTGTGTAGAGAGACAACAATTTTGGTTATATAGATTGAACAGTGGAGAAATATGTGGTTGAAAGGATTGAAATTTACATTATGTTCTGATCTTAAAGAGGATTTTTAATAAAATGATGGAACAATTTATCATGTTTGGTGGAATGTAAAATCTAGAAAATTTTGGATTCAAATACACAGACTGATTCAGAGGATTTTAATTCTTAATATACAATTGAGACCATTTAAAAAAAAATCCTAGTTCAATAGGGAATTGAAGAAACAATATATGCACCAAGAGGAAAGATTCAGCATTACCCATAATGGAAGAATGGTTGGTGAAGATGATGGAACTTCCTGAGATGGCTAAATTGACTTTGTTAAATCACAGAAAGATAATATATATGTTTATTGCTGATATTTAAGGATTTTTGCACAAAAAGTGAATATATGATTCATGGTTTTGCTTGATTAGACAGATTATCAAAAGAAGAAAGGTAAATTTGTAATTGGAAGACATTTTTTTGTTTCTCTTTTCTTCATTAGAAAGGAAGAATATAAATACATACATCTAAATAAATGTTGCCAACTTTATAGACTTCCACAAAGGAATAAAGAAATTTGATTTCATTCCTTGGAAAAGCCTCCCTTCCCATCACCTATGGATAGTTGTAATGGAGACATAGTCCTTGCTCACAGCCATTCATGTCCTAGTACCCTTTTGTTTGGACTACTAATGCACTCTACATATGGGTGCCCCCGAAGACTACTTGAAAAATATAACTAGTCCCAAAAAGAGATTGCATGAGCAGTTATGGGTAACATCATAGTACTCTGATTTGCAAGCTGCACTTGGCTTCACATTCAAGGTACTGGCTATCATCTTTAAATATGTTTGTGGCTCAAGGTCTGATTATTTATGGGATCACCTTTCTCCAATTGCCTTTGCCTGAACTCAGGGTGGGCATGCTCTGAATACCAATAACTGAACATTGCTATTTTGGAGGACCCCAGAGTTGTATCTTGTCTGTCACTTCTCCTATCTTCTGGAATACTGTTTCATCAAGTTAGTTTGCCCATGACCCTACTTTAGAAAAGGCTGGCCAGTTTGTGCTTCCAGCTGATTTGATGATAAGTGTTTAGAATTTAAATTTAAATAATAAGTGTTTATATTTTAAAAGTTGACTTCTATTCTCCCAAGGTAAGTAAATTGAGGACCCAGATTGTTATGGGCAATATACTGAAATTGTAAACTGCTCAGAGACTGCTATAAAGCAGTGGTCCCCAACGTTTCCGGTTTGTGGACCGCAGGTGGCGGGGAAGAGAGGATGGTTCCATGCGAGTGGTAGATGAGCACAAAAGAAGCTCGCGCAAGTGGAGCTGCACACACACATGCATGCTCACCCACCGCAGGCATGGCCCAATTCAAACTATTCCTGTTTCTAAGCACTATGGAGCAGTATATAAGTCTTAGTACTATTGCTATTTTCCACAATGCATTAATATTCTTGCATTTGGTTTTGTATTTTTAGGATATTTTTAAACTGCATACTATTTTTTCTGTCATTTTTGTCTCCCCCCAAAAGTTGAGAGACAGGTGTTTGTATAGTAAAACACAGTTTGGTTAAAAGCCAAGCATAAAGAGTACAATTTCTTTCCTTTCCTTCTCTTGTCATTCCATCCTGAGCTTGCAGAGGTGGGGGATAGATGATACTTTCCCTACCAAGTCCCTGGTTGTACAGAAGAATGTGAATCTCAGTCACTCTCAAATTCTGCATTGCCTTCTTCCATGTAAGAGGGGTCAAATTTTCTTTGTGCAAAAAAATGTACTCAGGGATCACCATCTGAGAAGCCCTAATCACTGCCCGTATAGCTTAGTGAAAATGTGGTGCTCACCCTGAGACAATCTGGTACAGGACTTGAGACCAGGAGGTGGCATCCTGGGAACAGGGTGGCGAAGCTGGCAGCTTGTACTGGGAATTACCATTAGCTATTTCATGCCAGTAGACCAAAGCTTCCTCAACACTTGCTTAAGCATTAAGAAAGAGTAGATTCAGCAGAATCACTGCTCCTATGTGCCCCTATTCATATACATTTATGGCATTTTTGAAAACTTGGCCCCTATTTTATCCTTTTCATTGGTGATACATAAACAGCTAGTCTAGTTCGAAGGCAGCAGTTCCTCAGGACAAAGAAACAGGCTGAACTTCAACTCATTTTCAGAACTTAAGCAATATTAAGTGGTGGGAGCTAAGAAAATGAACCCCTAACTGCTTCCCCGTTTAGGATGCCCACACATTTCATTCCATGGGGTTGTTGCTTTATTCGTTCACAGCATCCATCTCACAGACTGCAGCAGAGCTTCTATTCAAAACTCAGCCTTTTGTACATTTATTATTACCAGATTCTGGGGGGTGCCTCTACAATGCTTTCCAGCATCAACCACTTTAATAAACAACCCACGTTAAGAATAGAGCACAGAGTAGGATTTCCAACTTCTTTTTAACAAGCTTTAGGTTGGCTACCTCTGATTTGAATTGTTTACGTGTTGCTTGTTTGTAATTTCTGCCACCAAGCAAGATCATGTCATCAGGTCCTGACAGATCGTCCTGCTGTTAGCTATGTTACGTTACAAGCAAGAGATGGGTAATGGTTTTACCCAATGGACTAGAGCAGGGATGTCAAAGTCCCGGCCTGTGGTCAGATATGTCACACACTGGCCACGCCCACACCCAGTTTAGCAAAGGGGGGGAAAGTCCTGATACATCACATGAGGACGATGTGACAATACATCATGTGATGACGACGTTTTCTCTCTCCTAGTCTAGAGAGAAAACATCCCTTAAGAAAATGAGTCGAAAAAAGGCCTTCCCTCTTTTTATGCAAACAGAGATTTTACAATCAAATTCATAATTAATCTGTATGTAGACTCTCTCACTCACCACCTCCCTATATTGTTACGGTAGAAAATAAACACTGGTTCAAGTCATGTTTCTAGGACATTGTCATGGAAAGAGTAAAACAGTTTAGGAACTCTCTCTATCCTTAGGAAAAGTCACTTTTCCTGTGAAGTGAAAAAGTTCATGTTGCACTACTGATAAGGTGCAGCCTGTTCATGATGTGATGTTGCAATAGCAAGTATATTCGTTTTATTTATTCAAGTATCACCATACTCCATAGGGATATGTGGGTGGAAAGACAAAATATTATAAAGCAAGCAAAGAAGATCCACAGAGTAATTAAGAGAGAGAAAATGAGGGCAGAGACCTAAGTTCAGAGAGAGATCTCACACTGCCTGAACAGTGCATATCAGTTTCTTTATTCAATATTAGCAGTGCTAAATAGTCAATGATCTTTTCCTTCCAAATTCTGATTTCCTGTTTGAATTTTGTACTTTCAATATCACTCCTATATGTGTCATTGTGACTTCACAAAAATATTTCTATATGTAGAACATCCTTTTGTTGGTTGGGGGCATCACTCAATACTTTTGGAAGGAGAGTTGCAGAAGTAATCTAAATAATGAGCTTTACATTAGAATACTTAATCTAAAAGTTACAACACTCTTTCCTCAGAGAGCTAGAGGGTCCTTATAACATTATACCAGACCGGTTCTACCGAGTAAGTAGTAGCCCGCTGGTAACGTCACAGAGCCGGTTCTGCTGCTCTGTGGGTGCCGCCATCTTTTTTTTGGGAATGTTTTTTTTTAGAAAAAAAAAATTCTGGATTTTTCTTCTTCTGCGCATGCACAGAAACAGGGTTTCTGGCACTGCGCATGTGTCACTATCTTGTTTTCGGGTGGTGGTGGCAGAGGTAGGAAGGGGGCTTCTAAATGCATAGCTAGTTATCAATAGCTTTCATAGCTGGGATTTGAACAAGGTCCTGAAGGTCCTCATGAAAGCACCATTCGAGCCTTTGGCCATTGTGTCTTTGAGAGAGCTCTCCTTCGCAGTCCTGTTCTTGGTTGCAATCACTTCGGTTAGAAGGATTTCATAGTTGGGGGTCTTATTGGTTAACCCCACATTATGTGTTTTCCATAAGGATATGGTGGTTCTGAGGTTAAACCCTACCTTCATGGTACATTCCATGAATTCAGCTTTCCACCGGGTGCAGGAGCTCATTTCCCCATTGCTTTGACTCTGATGTATCTGCTGATGTGTAAGTCAAAAGATCTTTTGGTGGAGGGTCCAGTTTGCAGAGTTTCACTTTCCCATTTGTGCAGACAATTGGCAAGAAGACTTACTATCTGGCAAAAAATACTGCAGGGGTAAGACACCCGAACACCCCTCAGGGTGTTTGTGTGTATGTGTGTGTCCTGGCACGCAGGTGGCACACAGAGCCCAGATCAGCTCCACCGCATATCCGCATGCACCTCCCGTCAGCCAGCTGATATTCGGGCCTTTGCTGCACATGCGCAGGGGGTGGGGGGAGCAAAGGGGGGTATTTTGGTTGCAGGGAGGTGTACTAGGCCAAAAATGGTGTGGAGTGGCGCAGCCCTCCTGCAGCCCATTTTGGCTCACAGAAGGCTGCAGGGAGGCCTACTAGGCCCAAAACAAGGGGGTCATGCATACATGCGTGCGAGGCAGGGGGATTAGGATGACAAAATACCCAGGCAGAGCCAGGTCATCAGCTAGTTTTATATAAAATGCATGCTCTAATACATACTTTCTTATGTAATAGATAATTGCTTTTATAACAAAATTCAGAAAAAGGTGAAATCCAAACCAAAACTATATTTGTAGATTAATTTGAGAGATTCATTTTGAAATTCTAAAGCATTCTTTACAAAATACCCATTTACCCAGATCTTGCTGTACAATTGTGTGTTTTAGCAACAGAGTTAAGAGAGGCTGTAAAAAAAGGCTTTGTTCTATTTTTGCAAGAAAGGAGTTTCCTCATAATTCTGGAGCATCCGATTCTACTGGAAGGTGGGGGGAGAATGCCATAATAGAAGACGGTTTTATGTTTATTGTTTATTACAGATATAGTCAAGGATGGGTAAAGGAGGTATCACTGTATCAGAACATAGAGTCCCCAGAACAGTCTGTCTGGAAAACTCAAGCTGTTGTACACAAATCCCTGACCAATAAGCATGACATTTCACAGATCTCCACAGATTATTCTAACAGAATCAAGACTATGATACTGGCATAAATTCAAAGCCATATCTAGAAGCTCACTGAAAGCAAATAGGTTAGACTAGCTTGAATCACACATACCGTAGATGCAATATTTGCTGACTTTTTAGATGAAAAATATTGATCTTAAATCAGTAAATATTCTAAAAAATATTTTCTAGTGAAGAAGTAAATGATGCAATGAATCCATAACATAAAATCCAGTACAGACTTATATCCTTTCTTTCATTAAATGTCATTTTTAAAACAAAAATGAAGGCTTATGAATCACATGTATTCATACAGTACATACATACCTTACAGCCCCTGAAGATCTATATCTATAACACTTCCCAAAGCATACATCATTTTATTTATTCATTTTGTCAAGCATATATATGATTACAGACAGTATAAACATGCTTGTGAATTCATTTTGTCAAGCATATATATTCATTTTGTCAAGCATATATATGATTACAGACAGTATAAACATGATTGTGAATACATAAAATGTATAAGCATGGTCATGAGTACATGAGATGGTTATGAATACATGGGGACATTAGGACAGGGACAGTAGGTATTCTGCTGCGCTTATGCACGCCCCTTACAGGCCTCTTAGGAATGGGGTGAGGTCAACGGTAGACAGTCTAAGGTTAAAGTTTTGGGGGTTTGGGGAAGAAACTACAGA
>JANHFT010004377.1:676552-698980 GCA_032467955.1 Pseudoxenodon macrops | reverse complement strand
CCTAATAAATTGGAACTTTGAGGAATGCTTTGCCTTGGAGTCTGATCTGTTTAGGGATGATATTTGGAATGCTGACACAGAGTTCATTGCCAACATGAGCTATGTTTATACTGGCTGGAAATTCTGACAATGGGCATGTGCATAGATGTCAGGAGCATCATAATGTTGCTGAGAACATTTTATCAATTACATGAAGACATTACTCACCCCTCTATATAGATGCCAAGATATATGTTTGAGAAAGATAATAATAATTCATTAATTTAGTTTTTTTAAACTGCATACCAACTTCCACTAATTCTGAGTGGCTCAAATCTATCAAACAGGTATGTTTATATAGTCCTCTTCTGTCAAATGAATGGAAATTCTCCTTTGATTGTTTCATTTTGGATGACTGATTACAGTCACAATGTTGTGATTACTACCTGTGAGTGATCAGTGTCAATCAGTACTTGATAAGAGGTGTCTTATAAAACATTAGAGAGATACTTAAAATGGATTTACTATGAGAACAATACTTGGCTATAATGCAGTCAATAACCAAATAATATCAATTAGACCTTGCAGAAAAACCTTTATTATGAAAATTATCTAAGCTAATCTTCAACCACCTATGCAGAAGAAGAGATGATTGATGAGTTTTAACACTGAAATCGACAGAACATGCAAATAACATACACTGTTTGTAATTGGAGACTGGAATGCTAAACTCAAAAATATTAAGGAAAATAATGTAATTGGATTGTATGAAACTGAAATGAAGAAGAATGACAGTATTCAAACAAAGAGAGAGAGAGATTGTCATCTCTGGACAAGATGGGTGGCACATAAATTGAATAAATAGATATATGGACATCACTAGATGGAATACATGGAAACCATATTGACTATAGTATAGTAGAACAAAATGGAAGAATTCAGTTTTGGCAGCAAAAACATGGCCAGAGACGAATTGCGGAAGTGCAGTCTGCCAGCAGTCAGCAAAGGTAGATTGCAGTACTGCATTCTAACCACTGCACCACTGTGGCACAGAAATTGATAGAAGCAATGGAAGAATTAGGAAAGTTTCTAACCAATTTATACCAGCAAAATCTAGGGAATCACACAGTGGCAAATAGATTGGAACATATTTATGTATTTATTTATTTATTTATTTAGTGGGTGGCACATCATACATGGACTAGCAATATATATTAACATTTCAACAGTTTTAAAGTTGGAAGAAGAAACATCAAGAACTAATAATTATAGTGATTGTACTACTCTGATAGCTGAAAATGTAAATTATCTACAAACTCCAGTAATGAAAGTCAGGAAGCAAAATGAAAAGATGGAAGTGCAATGAAAAATAAAGATAGGCAAACTAATGAGAGGTATTGCAACTAGATTTAGAATGGACAAAAATATACCGAAGGGGTGAATAGCCACACTGTCGTTTAGGTTCATTAATCAGCAATAAAGGAACAGTGATCAAGAAAGACTGTCCCTTGGTTGTGTATCAATGAAAGCCTTGGAGAAGATATTGAGATGCTGAGATTGTTTTTATACATACAAAGATCAAAATCATACAGGCAGTGGTTTTCCTGTGACACACTATGGAAGCAAAAATTGGACTCTGAAAAAAGCAGGATTGACTTGAGTACTGATAATTTTGAAATCTCCCAAGAATACCATGAGGGGCAAAAAAAGGAACAAAGAATCATTTAACAAAACAACCCAGAATTCTCACTCAAGGGACAAATGACTAGGCTCAAATTATACCTTATGCAGAAACTAGCTGCATAAGAAGAAGTCTATAATGCTGGGAAAGGTGAAAGGAAGTAGTAGTCAGCCAGGTGGATACACTTGATTGCAGCTGTGATGGGTGCACCAGTTGATGACTTGAAAGACCAGACAGGAACAGATCATCCTGGAGAAAATCTGTCTGTGTGATTGCTACAAGTTGACACCCACTTGATGGCTCATAATCAGCTAAGCTAAAATGGAAACAGATGAATGCTTGCATTACTTCCTTTCCTATTCTGATTCTGTCTTGTTTTCCAAATTTGGTTCTTGTTCATTGTAAAGGTTCTTCTGAAGAATGATCAGATGGCAAAGTTACTAGCCTATGTACCCTTTTGACACATTCTATATAATCAAAGAAATTGCTGTATACTGGAAAGCAAAGGTGAACCTCCTTTTTCAATATCTTGGTCATCTCACACTAGCTATCTTATCTCCTGAATACCTCTTCTAAAAGCTTTCTGTTTATGTAAGGGAAACAACAAAATGTCTGACTGCTTTTTTCATCTTTGATTGTAACTTGGAATAAAATAGCTTTCAGTGCATCCACTTACTCCTCTCCCATGCTTTGGCAATGGTGATGGAGAAATCTCTGCTCATTTCTTCCTTTCTTTCACCCTTCTTTCTTGGTACACGGAATGCTGCTGAATTAGTAACTTATGTATTAGGAACCCTGGGAATTACGGTATATTTATCAGGTGCTGTCCTCAAATTTATATTTTAGAGATATTGTCAGTCCAGGCGTCATACAAACAACACCAAAGCGGGTAAAGAAAGAAATATTCCCCTACCCTATGTCAGAGAATTCACTTTCTGGTGTATCTATATTTGGCAAACCTGATCCATTTTCCTATCTAATTAAGGACTGACCTACAAGGAAAGGTTGTCCATCAGTACTTAAAACCTTTTTACAGCCAGTTTGATTCAAAACTGGATGCTCAGTCTTTTCTCTTTAACAGTCATGCTTTCAGTAGGCAGACAGGATCGCAAATATGAGCTGACACCGAGCATGTAGAAACTGAATGAATCTGCAATATTTCATCAAATGAGGAAGCAATTGCTTCACTTCCTGTGCAACTCACTATTTAATGAACATTGCCCTATTGTTACAAATATAAAGAAAGTTGATCAAAAATGGCATGTCAAATATGTTCTAATTTGTGGGATCATTGTGTATCCCTTATTTCTGCTTCATTGCATATAGAATATATACAAATTGAATTCCCTAACATTGATTTGAAAATCAATGTTCAATTTGAAGTCAGTTTTCAGACTTCCCATGACAAATTCAGCAGAACCTATCCAGATCCCGAACATATCATGGTTAATATCTAACCATGAAGGTTAGGAAGAAGCCATTTTAAGCAGCTAATGAAACTCTATAGAGGGACTTCTATTACAGTTTAAATCTATTGCTTATTTTTCTGCCTTTCCCACACTTAATAGATACTTTGGTTTGTTACTTCTCAGGCTAGTGCAAAGTGGCAGTTGACATGTGTTGTACTATTATAGCATTATAACGTTAGTGTTCTGTAAACATTCATTTATTTACCACATTGCTGTTATGATAGACAAAACAATACAAGGGCCTGAAGAAGAAAGGACAAACTATATTTGTTTAATTTATTTTCCAAAATAATATCTAGCAAATGGATTCATTCATTTACTCATTCATCTCAAGTTATCATTTATTTACTTAATTGTTTTTCTTTTTTTTTTAAAACTTGTATCCTTTCTGTGTGATTCAGTATCAGGACAATTCACATTACATCTCAAGTACTTGTTTATTTTATTTTTAAATAACCCAATAACCAAGGTTTTCTGGGTAAATTATCAGTGATTATATACATTAATATACAGTACATGCATAGGAATATATACATATACATACATACACCAATATATCCAAACATACAACAAAACATACAAACCTAAAGTTTAAAAACGGCAGGCATGGCAGATGATGTCAGCAAAAATAACAGTGAGAAAATGAAAACAAAACAAATCAAAACTCAAAACATGCTGGGTCAAATGGATTAATCTCTAAATGGCCAAATTCCCAAACCTCCTTAAAAAAGGCAGTAATTCTTTAATTAGAAGGTTGTGGTCAATTCTGGAAACAAACTAAGCTATAAGCCCAGAAAGGTAACCAAGGCAATAAAGGGCTTGCAAAATCCCAAAAGGAATAGTTGAGTAATGTTAAGCTTTGAGAACAGAATCTTAAGAGTGGCATATCAAACCAAAAGGTTTTCTGTATTCCAAGGATCTGTGATTAAAAGCAGTGGGTAGAAACTGTGGAGAGACAAATTTTCACATAAGGACAAATGACCTTAAAAAGCTGTTCAGTAGTGAAATAAACAGACTTGAGAGATGGTAGGCTCCCTCCATACTTGTACTGTGTACTGTAGATCCTGTATTGGACAGAATAGTAAAGAAATGATCTCTAAGATCTCTTTCAGAGCTTTAATATATATATTTTGTTGCACATTCAGCACTTTGTTCAGAATTCAGTGAAGCAGACTGAAAGCAATTGCCTCTTGTTCCTACTTTCCTTAGAATTCCCTTAATACACTGAGGATGAAGCAGCATCTCCTGACATTGCCAAAAGAGGTTTAATGACATATGTCCCCTTCAATATGCCTAATCTTTTGTTTTGTCAGCCCTTTACAGAAGTGACCTTTATCACATCCCCAAGGTGTTTTTCCCCCCAAAATGGACTTTAATTCCACTAGAGGCACATTTTTTGTGTGCCTCATCTTGCATGAAACAATTCACACGTATTAAAATCTACCAGTTCCCTGCAGTCTTCGACAAACAGTGCAGTTAACCAAAGTTGGTATTTATAGTTTTTGTCCCCTTCTATGTATTTCTTCATAACTAAGGAACATCCCAATAAACAAAAACTATCCATCCATTCAACTGCTTATGGACAAGTCTTTCTCTGGAATTATGGAAGTGCTCAGTGATTTATAGAAATGTCATCTCACAACATGCACACTTTTATTGTAACACAAGAATGAGCCTCTGCCAGACTATTTTAAGTACGCTTGATGAAAAAAGTCAACTCTGAACTCTGCCATGGCTATATTTAGCCAGAACATCTCTCTCTGGGATTCAGACTCTATTTGGAAACCTTGTAGCTTGGTGAGCAGCCAAACCATTATTAAAAAAAAAACAGCCATCCCTCAGTGAGGTTTGTCCTCACTGTGTTTTATGATCAACTGCATTAACCTGAACAACAATGCCTTTTACGGTGCATCTGACTGGTGGGCCAATATGGGGGGGATGGGACAGCATGAAGAACCCCAAACAATCTTTTCCCAATCTGGCATTAATTTTTAAACACATTTTTGGTGAAATGGATTATGGTCAACATATCACTGATCTTGTTACAGGGCTAAACTTGAAATAAAATGCTGCACTAGCTGAATATTACAATCACTGCACCGAATAGAAGAAGAAAAAGAAGGGTAATATAATATGCATAAGTTCCATATTAAAATACTAGCAAAGGATGTTAATAAAGAATTACTATTCCATACAGCTAACCACAGGGAATGGCCCTAATACACTAGTATCTATAATCAAATTGTAGACAAACAGTTAGTGACTCTGAACAAGGAGATGCACTTTTTATTCAAACAGGGCACAAAGGAAGATCTTAATGTGTCACACCTAAATGTGCAGTTGCATTTTGATGGACATGACAAATACTAATTCTGTTTATGTATCTCCTTCATTAGATTATGGGTAATACTATTTATAATATTAATTTCTTTATGTGCGCTTTTTACTTACTCAATACTTTTGAAAGTATAAATGTCTACTGTACACAAAAATGTTCACCAATAGTGAAATACCATATCTATCAATCTGATGCAATTGTGTAAAGTAGAATTTTCCGTATTTTGGGATCAGTGAAACGAGTAGATTACATGGATGATTCAGTGGACACCAGGAATGTGCATAAACCATGAAATAGCTTTTGCTTCAAATACAAAACAAAGCAGTATGATTGGCAAGCTTGCTGAACCTTTTCAAATCAGTTATAGTTCAGCAGATACAAAACTGGGAACATTTTGATTATTCTGGGTTTGGGTTGAAATAAAATCCAAAGCAATGACAAAGTCGTCTGATGGGGTAAATCATAGGGCAAGTGTGATGTATATTCCTCCTCTCACTTCTGCTAGAGGGCCTGCCTGTAATCTTCCCAGCACCTTCCCATCCTTCTCCTTTCCTCTCAGCCAACGCTACTACTCATATCTGGACATGGCATCACCAAGGAAACTCCTCGGTCTTGATCTTATCATACTTTTAACCTCTCCAATCCAATCCTGCTTGAAATTCCATATGTGTATACCCAAGCATCCAAAACACATTTTCATTCAGACATGGAACCAGCTGTTCTGTTCATGGAATGGTTTGTTTATGGATCTTTTGTACATCCCCAGTAAATACTGTATTCACCCTCTAAAGTTGATAGGCACACATAGTAATCACTGGGAAAACAAGGAGAAATAAAGATAAGAAGTAAAAAAGATAATTCTCTCAGTGGAGAGACAATGCCACATTGGAATTTTTACTATCCATTTAATTAATACCGTTTTTAAATTGAACCAACTTTTCTAAGAACATAAAATTATTCAGGATGGTTAAGCGGGAAAGAAAGGGATCCTCCCAAAGGCTTTTAGGAGATGTTTACCTGAATGATAACCGAATCCCAGGTCATGGACATTAAGTCTGTTGATGGTTGTAAGCCATCAACCTCTGTGAGGATTCCATATTTAGACACAGCATGGAAATCAACAGCAGAGAATATATGCTGTTTGTAACTTTCTTGGAAGCAATTGCCCAAGAAACCAGATATAGCAATAGAAGGACTTTTTTTTTTAATCCAATAAGACTGCTGTGAGCAAAATGTGCAATTTGTATCTCATAAATTCATGATATGTTTTTTTTTACAAGAATGAGTCCACTCATGGATGATTGCTTAGGAAGGTACTAGTTGTTTCATAGATTAGCTATTGTATGAAATGAGTATAATGCAATGCAAGTTAAATATACCTTAATCCCATTAACTAAAGCAGGTTGAAGATGCTTTGCTTTTCCAGATGTTCCTAGAAAAGAACTCCCAATGTCATGAATCATTCGCCATTGAGCTGCTAGGAACTATAGTTCAACATCTGGATGGCTAGTCTCCATCCAGATATATGGGACTGAACAACATAATAAAAAGCAAGTTTACAGCTAATCACTGACTGCAGTATTTTAATAATATGTCAGTTTAAATGTCTAAATACTTTTACTCAAGTGAAAAGATTAAAAAGATTTCTTAAAAACAAAAAAGCATAGGTTAATCCTACCTAGGAAAAGGAATTTTGACTTTTATTATATCATCTGGTTTTTGGGGGGAAATGAAGGCAAATTTTCAGGTTCCAATCTAAGTCACTGGGACCAGAGATTTTAGATTCTGCTGGAGCCCATCCTTAGGAAACTTCTTATGGAGTGTCTGATTGTGTGTGGCTTTTAGTTGTTAATTGGAATGTTGATGGGCAGTTTTTAAGGGCAAATTTTCCCAAGCTGGGCAGCATCTATCCAGCCTGCACCTCCTAACCCTAACCAATGCAAATGAAGCATAATTAATAAACATAAAATTTGAATACATTAAATGCTTGAAATTTGAGGTTGAAATAGACTGAATAACTTTTTATCTGAAGTTACGGAATACATATATTTGTTATATGTGTTTAGAAAATATTAAATTATTTGGAAAAAAATATGTGTGCATTTTTTACTATTGACTTCCACAAAGTACAGAGTAAAAGAATATACATCATTTCCATACTTTCTTTCAAAGAGTGATTGTGATCATGGTTTTTCTGCACCCTTAAGTTGCTCCTGAGCCCTGTTTATGCTAATTTAAGAAAATACTATCTAGACCAGGGGTCTCCAACTTTGGGGGGAGAGGTTCAACCGCCTTTCGGGCCTACCTCTCTGCTTCTGCAAGGGCTGCACTCCTTTTTGCATGCCTCACCACATGCAATATATCACCCCCTATGGTGGAGATTTCCAGCCCCACAATGGGTGCGTCTCATATTCCAGAGCTGTAGTAGTCATAGGACTGGCCATTTGATCATCCCGGACCCTGTGCATCCCTCGCCAGCCAGAACAAGGCAATAATGCTGTTGCGCCAGGGAAAGCAGGCCAAGCGGGCTGAGGTGGCAGTGGCGATGGCTGGAAGGTGCAGGAGTGAAGCGCTACTTGCATTTGCACGGCATAAGCATTCCACCTTCACTGCGGTATATTTGCGCCAACTGGTGGTGCCAAGGCAGCCCTCATCTCCTGCCACTTGGGGCTCGGAGCAGTAAACCATGTCCAGGAAGCACTACAGCAGAGAGAAGCAGCCAGCTTCTGGCTTTAAGAAGGATTTATTATTATTATTTATTTATTAAATTTGTATACCACCCTTCTTGGAACCTTAGTCTCCCCATTCCTACTCTAGCATCTTAACCACCATATCACACCAATCTTTCTGGCTCTCTTATTCAACAGATGTCGGTGTAAAACGCAATATACGGTATATAAAAAGTTAAATCGGTAGATACAAATTTAAAGCTTAAAGGCACCTGTATGGCACAACAGCTTGAAAATAAATATCCCTTTCTTGCATTTTCCCAACATGCTGCCTCCCTTTACTTTGTTCTCAGCAAACCCCTGCAGTTTGATTGGTTATTGTTCAGAGGCAGGAATGCCCCCTCACATTTCCCAAGCTTTTCTTTAAGAAAAGTCTGCTGCAACTTCTGTTACAGTCCTTTCTTAGTAGTGTAGCAATTAAAGCGCTTGATATCCAGAACATCCTTGGTTTAATATCTGGCAGAAATATGTTTTGATTATATTTTTCCTTTCCTGGATTATTTTTCCACTAGGATTTCATTGTTTTTGCCACCATTTTGTCATTTTTCTAGTCACTTGAGCTAGAACGGTTTCACACATACATCCCACTCAAATAGACCAATAACCAGGTTTCACAGTCTGATAATCGAGTGTTGTAACCTGTAAACAAATAAGATGTGGAACAGAAGCTGCAGTAGACCCTTCTTGAGGGAAAACTGAAAAAATGGTGACAGAGCATTCTTGCTTCTGCATAGTAACCAATTAAACTGCAGGGGTCTGCTTAGAACAAATTTAAGCACAGCAGGCTATTTGAACAGCAAAACCTGAGCTAACACAAACCAGGAATTATTACTTTCAACTTAGAGCAGGAAAACACTGCTGAAGGTCACTTTTGTAGATGGTTGTACATGAATAGAAGACAACATTGTCCATTCTTACTTTTCAGAAACTGTTGCTGGTTCTTATTCACATTAAAACTAGCTGGAAATGTGGATAAGCCCTAAGACATTTTAGTGCATCTGTTTATTTTTTCCATTATTTGTAGAAGGACATGAATCATCCATATTTTATGGTCTCTTCTGAAATGCTCAGGCAACAAAAATATATATTTGTCAAAGCTCATCTCTTACTGAACACTAACTCTTTCTTGGCACCATAAGGAGATAAGGTCCATTTTTTATGTTGGTAGACCAGCCCAACAAACAAACAATACAAACTTTACCTTTTTAATCACTGTAATATCTTAAAAGAGAGAAACAATCCAAATTGGATGAAGTATTATAAAAACAGTTTCACAGTGTTAAGTTGTACACATACTTAAAGAATAGACTATATTATTTTTCAGGAAACACAGTATTGTGTACAAATTTTATTGTATTATATTTAGAATAGAGGGAGCTCTCAACCCCTAGTTATTCCACTCACATATGCAATCTTCATAGGGCAGTTCCATCAAATCACAGTATCTGTGGCATCCAAAGGTTAGGCTAGAGTATCAATTCCATTTAGGAATTTTATGCTGAGCTGGCTTTATAGCCTATATTTAATTCAAGCAACAGTTTTCTGGAATAGTTATTATTCAAGTAATGTGTTATCTGGAACTACATACCAGTATTTCAGTAAACAAAATATAAAATTTAATTGTGCTTTGAGGGTTAAAGTACTCATGTTTTCCATTCATAACAACCAGGAATATCAATCTCACTATTTAAAAAATGATCATAAGGATCAGTCTGCCTATGCAGGAAGGTGTTTTGTACCTGTGCTTCAATCACCGAGTCATACACAGAGTCGTGTTTTTTGAGTGAGGAGTTTCTGATGAAAGAACTTGGCTACCAGGCACTAAGGAATTCTGCCAAATTCTGTTATCAAAAGGAGATGAATTTTACATCAATCCCCACCTGATATCCCCTTGCCTGCAATTCTTTCTCCCGTCAATGTAGTATGTCTTCCTGCCAGAAGAAAAGAAGCTTAAGTAGAAATGGAATGAAAAATCTTATTTCCAGCATTCTCTTAAGCTCAGAGTAAGGGCTTGCTTTCTTGCTTTGTTTAAGTTTAAATGAAACAAACACAGTAATGACAACCAGCCTGACATGACCTACTGCATAACTCAAGATGCCAGTCCATGTTATTGATGCCTTGACTTAAGAAATCATCTCTGTAGCTTTATGTGCATAATTTCAGCCATTTTCTGCTAGAGGGAGATGTCTTTTACAACTCCAAGCTCAGCCTGTCTTAGAATTATTTGATGGTCTTTTCTGCCTGAATAAAACTAGTAAGATTCAAACTAGGGTGATTGGGCCACTAATCAATTTCTGTCTGAGCACCATTCCACTCTCCCTGTGTTTTCCTTGTTGCGCTTAAATGCTCTCAGGTCAGAGGTGGGTTTCTGCCTGTTTGGTTCGGTTCTATAGAACCATTAGTGGAGATTTGTCTCTGCTCGCCGAACCGACAGCGATGGCCAGCTGGCCACACCCCTGAGCCGATTCTCCAGGAGGAAATCGGTCCTCCTGGTGGAAATTGTCTTGAAAATAACCCTCTGCGCATGTGCAAAGCCTCCTGCGCATGCGCAGAGGGTTATTTTTGAGGCAATAACCAGATGTGACAGGGGCATGTGCATGAGTGCAGCGAGCGTGTGTGTGCAAAATGCACACTTCCATCGTGACCAGAACCAGTAGAAAAGGTAAATAGAACCCACTCATCTCAGGTGATCAGAAAGCAACCAAGATTTTTTTCCCTTTGAAAATGGATAATTAATTGCCTTCCAAATTCTACGGATGACCTATACATCTTGAAGACTACTTCTAGACTACCAAAACACCACCATACAATTTCACACGCACACCCAAATATTGAGAAATAGAGGGGAATGAAACAAAAACTAACATTCTTACAATATTTCAACGTAACCTTTATTTAGCACTCCTTTAATGTTAAAATTAGTGCATTCGTTTTTAAAAAATATTTTTATCCTAAAATAATAAATGATAAGAGCAAACTGATACAAGATGCTTTTCACCTTTAAATAAAGTCTATCTTGATGTAGGATAATGATTTAGAATCTGTTAAAATAAATTCAGAAGGCACCTGTTGTGAAAACGTGCATAGGTGCAAAGTTCCATTAAACGTCAGATGGGAATAACAAGGATAGGGGGAAAAAACGTACATATTTAATTTAAAAAATCTGGTTTGGAAGCTCCCAATATAACAGCTGACAACTCTTTCCAATTAACAATATCACCCAGGTACTTTAGATCTTTTCTGACTGAAGGATGTCTGAAAGATCTCGGCTCCACTCATTTAATTTATTTCACCATTAACATGTTTGGAAAAGTACATTATATAGGATAAATAAGAGTTATCTTTGCCAAGAATTCCATTTGGTCTATGCCACAGAAAAGTGAGCTTGAAAATCTCAGATATAATGAAATTAGCCATGTTATAAATTAACCAGCTGCTCAGCAGAGATTTTTGTGTGTGTATTGCATCACAGTCTAAAAGAAATATCTGGTCTCCATACCTGTTGTTTTAAGCTGAAGCCTCCCCTTTGAGGCTTGTTTAGATTTCAGAAATTGATTTTAAAATAATTATAAATGTGAGAAGAAAGAGTTAATCAACAAAACATTGTCATGACAGTTAATAAATACAAGATGGAATTGTTTCTAGACATTTTGCCATTGTTAGGTCTCATTCTCACATTCTCTTTGGCATGAATCCTCCACGAATCATTTTTAAATGACACAATATTGCCTTCATCTCATCCTTATCCCACAGTATTGGTAATTTAATGTCATATTTAGCTATTCCAATTTTCAAATGTTTAAAATGTTTCAAGTGTTCTCTCTTCTCCCATAACAATTGTTGCCATAGACATAATCTAGAACAATTAATGATGCGGTGATTGATGAGTGTTGGGGTCTTTCTAACTCAGGCGGGTTAAACTCGCGTCCCGCAAGCCGGATGTGTCACACACTGGCCACGCCCACCTGAGTTTAGCAAAGGGGGGAAAAGTCGTGATACATCACGTGACGTGATGCCATGAGTTTGAACCTCTGTTCTAGCTCTTATTATTTTAAGCTGATGTATGCATGTTCCCTCCCTTCCATCACTGAGCATCCATGATCACTTTGACTGAGTTGCAGCATAGAGCCATTTAGTTTCCACGAAGGCCTATATAATGCCATATAAATGCTTTCACAAGAGTTCTAGATGTACTAATTACATGGGTTTAGTTATGTTTTCCAAAGCACTAGACTTCAGTTGGTGCTAACAACTGAACTAAA
Source organism: Pseudoxenodon macrops (assembly GCA_032467955.1). Taxonomy (NCBI): domain Eukaryota; kingdom Metazoa; phylum Chordata; class Lepidosauria; order Squamata; family Pseudoxenodontidae; genus Pseudoxenodon; species Pseudoxenodon macrops. The sequence goes on along the minus strand of JANHFT010004377.1, from coordinate 686,522 downwards.
TGATGCCAGTTGTGTGTTACTGATTCTGAGTATATTACCCACTTTCCATTGGTTTGGTCAACAAAGAGTTTCACGTGGCTATATATATATATTTTTTATCATTACAGGTACAAAAATTGTGCCTATCTCACAAGCTACATCCAGATGATGCTAACCACAGCCATTATCTGTGCTATCTCCACTGAAGCAACTCTGTACCTGTTAGCCTGACAAGCTTCTCACAAGCATGGAGAAGGAGCATAGGGCAAAGGAGGAGGGAGCACCTTTGATACTCCTTGTAATTCCTGCAGTGATGACTTGTCAGTTGAGCCGCTTCTAAACACAGGCCTTCTCCCTTTTTGAAAGAGCAATAAATCCATAACAGGAGTGGAGGGTGAAGTAAGAGACAGCTCTCCATTAAACAGCTTTTGGAAAACTTTGCCTTCTTATCCAGTTTCCTGTGTCTACTTCTCATCCAGAATTCCAGAAGTTAATCTTCACAACTGCTAAGCACGCTCTAACCTACTACAAATCTTAATCTTTTCTTAATCTTTTCCTGTCTTTCATATAATGCAAAAGGGCCATTTAACAAATGTTGAACGTGAAGTAAAATCATATGTGTGGCTGTAAACAATAAAAATGTAAGCCGCATTTATTTCAAATGCTTTTATGACACTTCAATTATTTGGACTCTGGGTGACTCATTTAAGGAATTAGTAATTGTAATAGTCTTAACTGCAGATGTTTTAAATGTAATTTTGACTTGATCTCCAAAATTGACCTTATAGTAAGTAGTATGCAATAAATATTAATTTATTAATATTTTATTTTTAATTAATAATTTTTTCCTTACTGTTGACGGTCATTATTCATGAACATCCCTTTTGAATTACTTTGAATTAAGGGTAAAATACTTTTATCTATGAGTTATATTTGGATCCCCTTAAATATTTATTAAATATTTATTATTAATAAATATGACAAGGGATACGGTAGCTCAGTGGCTAAGACACTGAGTTTGTCAATCAGAAGGTCGGCAGTTCAGCAGTTCGAATCCTTAGCACTGCATAACTGAGTGAGCTCCTGTTACTTGTCCCAACTTCTGCCAACCTATCAGTTAGAAAGCACGTAAAAATGCAAGTAGAAAAATAGGGACCACTTTAGTGGGAAGATTACAGTGCTACATGCACTTTTGGCATTGAGTCATGCCGGCCACATGACCACGGAGATGTCTTCAGACAGTGCTGGCTCTTCGACTTAGAAACGGAGATGAGCACTGCCCCTAGAGCCGGAAATGACTAGCACACATGTGCCTTTACCTTTACCTTACATTTCATATCTGCTCCTCTGACCTCAGTAGCAAAGTGTTATAGCTAGTGCTTAGTAATCAATAAAGAGCTTATTAAAAATATTCATCTTCAGAGAGTGACTAGGTGATATATACTGAGCTACTGAGTTAATAAGATGAATGTGTGATAAGAGAACAAAAATAGTTTAAGAGGAAGAACCAATGAAATCAGAATAGGAAACTATAAAAATGCAAAAGTATCTCTGTATATTCATAGCTCTATAAAAGTTTCTGGGGCTCTTTTCTGTTATTGTTTTAACTGAATATATTCATGCAAGCTATTTTAGTTTATTATTAAATGTAAATAAAATAGGCAAGGGTTAGGGTTAGGGTTAGAACCACATTTTTCCTTGCTATTGTCTGTCATTATTCATGAACATGTATTCCCTTTTGAATTACTTTGAATTAAGGGTTAAATACTTTTATCTATGACTTATATTTTGATCCTCTTCTAGTATTTGGCACATTAAAGTTTAAGCCCTTTCTAGCATGCTGTTCTACCTTTCCGCACCTTTTTATCCAGATGGACTGGATATACTTCCTTAGTCTCAATATTCAGCATATAATGCATAATTTCCATATCCACCATGATGGCTAGAGAATTATTTTTGCTGGGCAAATGGGTTACAAGCTTTTAAACATGGATTATTTCTAATGTAGCTAGACCATGGTTTCTGTATATATCCAAAGTATCCTTCTGATTATAGATTCCTCAACAAAAGGAGCATATATAGGACCATTGTACAAATATACTTTGTACATTGGGATACAAGTACAAAAGGGCAGCTCTTTCATCATCATATCACCATGCAATATGATCTCATTTTTTTAAAGCATAATTGTGATTCGCTATGGACAGCTATGGTTAAAATATATGCTTTTTATCAAGAAGGCCAAGAGAATACCAGGGTACCTGTTGAGCAGAATTAGAGATCCTATTAACACTAGAAAATTGTCTTTAAAATATACAAGCCTTCCCAAATAATAATAATTAAAAAACAAGAAACTCTGGCAAAAAGTGTACAAGCTATCAAAATTCTCTTAGCTTGATGTTTTCAAGGTACCCAAATTATGTTTCCAAATGTACCAAAAGTACATTTATCATAGCAAAGTTACAAACAAAAAATTCAGTGAGCGCTGTTAATTATAGTGAAAGCAGAGTTCAAACTTTTGCACCTCTTTTTCCTATCTGTGTGAAGTAAAATATTACTCTTTTGAATAAGAGTTATGGTTTCTGCTTGTCTCTTATTTTGGTAACAGACTGATCTGATATCAAGCTCTTTGTGATTGTGTGAAAACTGCTGTCACACAAACAATTAGTAAAAGATGCAAAAGGAGAAGGACCAATGGAATAAAAAACCTGACCAGTGTGGCCATTGGATTATGAGGATCATTAAAAAAGGATAGGGGAAGGAGTCTTGTTCAAAAAAATATAGAGAAATATCAGAGGAAATGAATAAATATTTTTTATTCCTTAGTATTAAGAATGGAAAAAAGTTTTGGATTTTATTTTCAGGAGGAAGCAGATGAAGTTATTGAAGCCAAAGTGACAAACTAAAATTAAATAAACCTTCTGGCTCCATATAGTATCCACTCAGGAGTTCTTAAGGGACTTAAACACAAAGTAGATGATCTAGGCAATAAATCACAGATCACAGGTTACAGATTAGCTCAGCTTCATAGCTTGACATGGTTAAAAACTCTCAACATGGTTCAATGAGATTTGACCTGAATGAAGCCATACACAGCAGTTGATGGTTCACTGATAAAGCAAAGGTGGGGAAGATTTTTATACTTTCAGGAGGTTTAAACATAAGACTTCCTCATTCTACCCTTCCAAACTAAGTTATCTGGCATCATGGTCTTGCAATTGTATATTTACAATCAGAGGTGGGATTCAGCAGGTTCTGACCAGTTCTGGAGAACCAGCAGTGGAAATTTTGAATAGTTTGGAGAATCGGTAAATACCACCTCTGACTGGCCCCGCCCCATCTATTCTCTGCCTCCCGAGTCCCAGTTTATCAGGAGGAAATGGGGATTTCGCAGTAACCTTCCCCTGGAGTGGGGTGGGAATTGAGATTTTACAGTATCCTTTCCCTGCCATGTCCACCAAGTCATGCCCACCAAGCTACACCACATTCACCAAGCCACAGCTTGAATCCCACCATTGCTTACAATTGTATGTATGTGACAATTGCTGGTTCTCCTTTTAAACACTTCAGATTTTATACTATGCCTTCTTCATTTTTCCTCCCCGTCTGTGCTGGAAATGTTAGTTGATTCTCCCTTTCCTCGTTTGCTTTTGGGTAACTAGAGGAGACATCTCATAAGTCATAACTTCTGGCTGATGTAGAAATTATATTGTACAGCCAGTCTTATGTCTTGGCCAAATGTTGAGGTTTTAGAAAAGGATATAGACTCCCAGGCTATAGTCCAGTGGAAGCTCACTAGGCGATTTTGAGCTAGTTAATCTACTAGCCCAACATACTTACAAAATTGTTGCTGGGTAAGAAACTCAGGAGGAGGATCACTCTATATGTTGCCTTGAGCTCCTGGATGAAAATGGGATATTAGACGAATTCATTACACAAATAATGTTGTCAAAGACAATAGAGTAGATATGTCATTTGCTGTCTGGCAAGAATATTCTATGTCCTTCCAATAAATCAGGTATTCCATTCTGGTCATTATGGATCAGAAGTCTAAAACATTTTGTATACTCCTGAGTTAAATTTTAAAATCCTATTATAGTAGCAAGCATTATTTAAAAATTAAAATAAACATTGCTGTTCTGCTTCTGGTTTCAGTTTCGCACTTAGTTGCCATAGAAAACAGCTGTTTTCTCAAGATTGAAGCGGTAACAGCAGACAAGGACTGCAAACCAAAACAAAGTCTCTGAAAAAAAGAAACCTGAATGGTTTTTTGCTTTTAACAGGAACATGCAGAAAAATAATCAGTTCCATAAACCATGTCAGGATTGCTAGCCATCCAGAGTTCAGAATTTCCTGAACAACATCCACACAAACATCACATAAGAAACAGAGATTAGACAATTCCAGTTGAGGCAGATTCATAGATCAGGCTATCTTTAATAAAAAGATGTAATCCCTTGTTTGGCAAAGAGCCTCATACAACATACCTGCTCAGTTTGCCAGGTGTGAGGGATTAGAGGCCTTATGTCATCATCATCTGACTGCTCCAAATCTGGTGATTCTTGCCTCTGTTTCTCCTGAGGCTGACATCCCACAAATTCTGCTGTAGCAGCTTCTTCAAATTCAGAATTAGCACCTGAGTCCTGGGCAATAACACACATAGGATAATGATAGAACATTCTTTGTAGTGGCTGATTAAAACAGGAGGACCACAGTTAAAACTATGGCTATTAACATATCAGCCATAAGATAGGGTGACAGTCACCAATTTAGAGATCTTTGAAAAGGAAATGCACCAATTCGTGGAAGATTAAGGCTCAATGGCTACTAAGTTAATGGTCACTTATTATCTCTGTATTCACAAACAGTATACCTGAAATATAGCTATAACAGGACATCAGTAATGAAGGGCTGTTTACTTTCCTGCCTATATCTGCAAACTTTCTGAATGCATCTAATTGGCCATTATGTGACCAGAATGGGCTGATCCAACAGGCCTCTTATGTTCTTATTTGAGGAACTACTCTGTTTGACCCATATTATGCTTCCAACAGCCACCTACCTAATGCTTCATGTTTGCACAAGCATGATGATAGATAGCCAGCAATTGGTGTGTTGTTTTTTTTGCAGCTGGTTATTATTTTCTTTTCCATTTACATGGCCATTATAAAATCACTGATAACAGGGCAGATTACACTGCAGGTTGGAAATAAGAGCTACAACTCTAAGTGATGTTTATAAACTGAATGTTTACAAAGCAATGAAGAGAAATCCAGCAACAGTTTTAAAAAGTGTCACCAATATTAACAACTGCAAAAATCCAAATGGACAAAAAACCAGCAGAAGGTTATATTGGAGAGTCACAAAAAATAAAGTATATTAGAATCTCAGGAAACAAGGCTATATTTAAGGCAGGAAAAAAAGAGGGGGAGGACAATAAAGGCTGTTCTAGAATAATAATGAAGGGAATAATGTAGAGATGTCATACTGAAGTTCTTAATCCTCTTACATGAGGATTAGTTCCCCAGCATGAAAGCTGCAACACTGGCCTTTTCATACATTAATACAAAAGTCTCTAAAGTCTTGTGAATTATGTCAAAAAGACTGCTTTGTAGAACTGTCTGCCTGTTACGGCTATACTTTTGTAATTTTTTAGTGCTGTTGCCATCTAATTAATAATGCAATGAGGCTACCTCTATTTTTCTGCACAGTGGTGCTAATGTAAATTGAGACATCCAGAGAATTAATTCTGATAGAACCTGCTTGTATTTAATAAAATGTGAAGGTTTGTGTATCTCTAACAGAATGCTGTACATATGCAACTTATGCAGATTCAGTTAAAGCTGAACAGCAATACTTGAAGGTTTCCAATAACATTGGAACAGGGCATGTGGTAGATAGTTCTTAGATGGAGAACAGCTAGGAGCAGCAAAGATGCTGTGAAAATTGATTCACAGAAAGTAAACATCCTGGTTTTACATTAGGCCATTATCAAAACAAGGAACAGATGGAATTCTCTGCCCAAATGAAAACTGTTTCTCTCTCTCTATGCAGAGTGGGTGGGAGAAAATGATGCAAGAAATGTGAACATTGATTATTATAAATAGACATGCAACTGATATTCAGCAGTTGCTAGAATTCTTTCATGATGGCTTATTAGCTTTTATACAAGAATGTTCTTAGAAGTTCCTAGACTTCTGGGGCTAGTTCATTAATTTCAGTTCAGTTTCCAGAAGAGAGGGCCCAACAATTGCCTCTCTGCCCTTATTGAGTCAGAAGTGGTCATGCACTGGGCTCACAAATCCCACTACTGTCCTGTTTTGTGGGACCTTCCCTCTCTATGAGGTGCTCTGGGACGACAAGAAAATAAGGCCATCGCAACTTGATGTTCAGCTAGAAGCTACTCTCTTACCACGGCCATGACTCTTCTGGCTACAACTTTAGGGTGCAAAGTTTGGTTCCATGTCCTGATAGTTAGTTGACAGACTTACCCTGACTAATAATGGCACCTTGGTGCAGGATTAGAAGTACAGGTTTCTTTTGCCTGTACAATTCACTCTAAATGCAGAGCAAGGAAGACTTGCTGGCCCTCAACCTGCCGCTTAGCCTGTCTCATCCAAGGCTTCAGATTTAAAAATCCTCCATAATGCACCTTCTTTTCAGCAAAGGAAGGATTAGCAATCAGATGTCCTACTTCTGGCCTTTCTCTGTGTGGGAATGATGTGTGGGCTGCATAAAATGTCTTGGTAGCTATATGCAGCCTGCAGCACTTGAATTTGAATTGAGCTACGGTATATAAGTACTATAACTTCATTATTGTGTTGGTCTCTATCACTTATACTTCAAGGGTGCATTCAGTATGGAGCACTCTTAAAATTGAACAAAGATATTTTAAACACTTCCCATATTCAAGCTTGACAATTTGAATATATACAAGTTCGATGGACACGACCTTGTAGACAACCTTCATTCTGTTAAGGACCTTGGAGTACTCATCTCTCATGATCTAAGTGCCAGAGCCCACTGCAACAGCATTGCTAAAAAATCATTCAGAGTTGTTAACTTAATGTTGCGTAGCTTCTTCTCTGGTAATATTGTACTTCTAACTAAAGCATACAAAACATTTGGTAGACCAATTCTCAAATACAGCTCATAATACAATTAAGAATGTCCAGAGATATTTCATGAGAAGAGTCCTTCACTCCGTTGTTCGCAACAGAATGCCTTATGCCACCAGGCTTGAAATTTTGCGTTTAGACAATTTAGAACTACGCCACCTTCAGTCTGACCTAAGTGTAGCACATAAAATTATCTGCTACAATGTCCTACCTGTCAATGACTCCTTTTGCTTCAACCGCAACAATACACGAGCACACAATAGATACATACTTAAGGTAAACCGCTCCAAAATTGCAGAAAATACGACTTCAGCAACAGAGTGGTCAGTGCCTGGAATGCACTACCTGACTCTGTAGTTTCTTCCCCAAACTTTAACCTTAGATTATCTACTGTTGACCTCACCCCATTCCTAAGAGGTCTGTAAGGGGCATGCATAAGCGCACCAACGTGCCTACCGTCTCTGTCCTAATGTCACCATGTATTCGTAATCATATCATGTATCCATAACCATGTTAATACATTCATGTATTCACAATTACGTTTATACTTTTTCTGTAATCTTATATATGCTTGACAAATAAATAAAATAAATTTTGCAAAAAGACACAACCATTTTCAAGCATTTCAATACTGTGATATGTGATCATTCCTCTGAACAGGAACAGATAACAGGAGATCTGATTACTGAAGTAAAGAGTAGTTCAGGAGATAGTAGAGTTTTCTAAACATTATGAATCTGTACAGTAAGATAAATTATTAATATAGTTTGTGTATGATAATTGTCCTAAAACTAATACCATTCTATTGGATTGGATTATAGGGATTTTCCAACCAACACCAGGAAGAAAATAGCTGTTGTGGAGTTCCACTAATAATATTTAAAACATCACAGGGGATTTTCAAAAATAATAACAGACACCTCTCAGCCAACACATGACAGGTCAATGCTTTCATCTAAGATAAAATATTGGATAATACGTAGGTTATCAGGAGTTGGCTTATCCTTAAAAAACCTGGACCTTTGTGTTCAAGGTCCACGATTTCTGTTACATAGACTTTCTTGATTACACACTGCAACCGGAAAAGAAAGCCAGCCACTAGCTTTCCTTGCGATATCCAAAACGCAACACTCCACCATAGCTCCTTCTGCCAATGTCTACTTTGATGTTTGTTCCTAGACCAAACTCTAGCCCCTTCTCTTTCATCATCTCCCTAAGATGTCCTATAAGAAATAAAATCTATTTTTATTTAAACCTAGGAGGAAAAAACAATTCTTTCCCTGCTAGAGTCCAATCTCTATCCCAAAGTTTATTGAGGATGACAAACAGGTCAATCAGTTTTAGGGAACTTCCAAGGGGCAGTGTCCTTTAGGTCACACAATCAACAGTAACTTCACTGCCACAGGGCAGCATGTCTTTCAACCCAGGAATCAGGATGGTTTTTCTGCAGAGAAGTTCCATTTAAGACTACTTCCAGAAGCCGATCCTGCAAAAAGAAACTGGAAGCAAATGTCTTCTCCAGGTTGTCCTCCAATGGAGTGCTGGATTACCTGTGTTGGTTATGCTATCTGAGAATTCTGACAGTTGTGGTACCACCATGGCCATAAAGGAAATCTGTCTCTTCAATAATAAACAGGTTTCTTTCAAAATAATTAATAAAATATGGGAATTGGGTTTTATAAGAGTATATTAAAATGTGCTACTAAAATAATAAGAAATCATGGTGGGATCCATCTAAAGAACTCAGTTCTGTGCATTTTAATTTTGATATAAATCCCACTCCGTAAGTACTTAGATTGCCATGATGTATTTATACCATGTTTGTTACTTACTTTAAAAACATATATAGTATTGTTTTCCTGTATAGAAAAATGGATTATGTTTGAAAACTAGTTGGAAACTTCAGTTAGTCCAAAATAATATGGTTGGACATTATTAATTGGGACACAGAAATAATCTTATCTCTCATTTCTTTTGCCTACAAATCTACTTTCAAGTTTCAAATAGTGGATTATAATTTATACCAACCTAAATGATTTGGGATGGGATCTTTGAAAACCAATGTTTCTGTATCTGCCTGTTTGGACTGTTGAGGAGAAATGGGTTATCACAAGAGACAGAAAAGCTATTTACTCTAGCAATTTATAATAGCATCTAGCCACTCTCCGTATCAGTGGTATATCGTTACACCAATGACCGGGTGATACTAGAAATAGCTTCTGCTTCAATTGCAGACTTTTTCTGGTATTGTCCTGGTAAAAGAAATCCCTGGCTACTAATGTATCTTGCATTTTTCTGGTCCTTATACTCTTCTCCAGTAAGGAGACATTTAAACAAACAAGCATTAAATTCAGTTGCCTCACTTAATATGGAAACTAGCACATTTGCTTGCTAGATTGTCTTCATACATGATTTGTCTCCATCTCAGCTTTTCTGATATGACCTCATTTCTGTACTCTTTAATCTTTCAATTTGCAAGGATCCATTTGACTTTTCTGGACTGAGGGGTTTTCAATTAAAAAAAAAAAACGTATTTCAATATGTAGGCAGTTTCTTACCCAAACAGACCAGGTCTAATCCTGTTTTTTTTTTTTAAAGATTTATAATTATATATTTTTGGACCAGACTCCCAAGATTAAGAGTGCTAAAATCAAGTTTCCTTGAAAGCCATAGAATATAGATACCGGTAATTGTTAACCCCTCCAAGGACTACACTTTCCCCTATCCCCGTTTTTAATCTCCAAGGGAGATAAAGAACAGGGTGTGGTCATCATAGAAAAAGGATTTAAAATATAGGAGATCGTTTTTTTAAATCTATGACTTAAAGGAAACCCCTAGATAAAGGTCTTAATGAATTAGCATTCAGGGTCAAG
>JANHFT010004377.1:632182-648345 GCA_032467955.1 Pseudoxenodon macrops | reverse complement strand
ATTTAAGTTCCCTGGTATCTCTTTTTTATAATTTCACCACTTTTCCAATACTTATTTATTCTTCCTTTTTATTTTCAGATTTTCAACTATCTAAAATCCAAACTAAAAAAATAGAAAAAAAGAAAAAAATAACAAATAAATAAAATAAATTTCCAACAACCCCCCCTTCTCTTTACAGTGTTGCTCCAGATTTGTCCTTCCTTATTCTTATAACATATTTAATTTAAACTTAATTTTAAACCAATCATAAAATATTTCCCATATTTTGTAATACAGTGAGTCCTCTTTATCCTTTAATTTCAACGTCAATCTATTGCAGAATTTTCAAAAGAATATTATACAGTAGTGATGGAAACTTTAACTCAGCATCCTTTGGGAGATGAATTCTGCCAAGCACCATCCTATCAGGGAATTTCTGGTTTGCCTTTCTGAAGTCAGAGAAAGGCACAAGAGGAGCAGTTACCCTTGTTTAATTTTAATAAAGAAGATGCCAGGGTTAAAAAAAAACCATCTTAGTAACAAAGACCAAGGCATCATTTCATACTGCATAGAAGACAATGGTAAATCTCTCCAAAGAAAACCACATAGATAAAAAATATTAAATGGCTGACAATGTGGTGCTGGCCACTGGGTGATCTGGTTAAATAGTGCTAAACAAGCTACTGAGATGTAGCTGAGGATGTTTTGAAGTACTAATGTAGTTTATGATACGCCTTCAAGACTTTAAGTTGCTAATGTTGTCATGTAGAAAAAGAAAAAACAGTTTTGAAATTTAGAAAAAAAAATATAAAAATGCAAAACTTCAAAGACATTGTTACGTGGAATGTATGACGCATGAAAATGGCAAAATCAACAGAAGGAAAGATGAAATTAATTGATAACACATTGACATTTTAGGCAACAGCAAATTGAGATGCACTGGAATTGGATAGGCAGAAGATCATACGGTTTACTACTTGGGACATGAAAAACAAAGAACAAATGGTATTGCTTTCATAATTAGGAAGGGCATAGTAAAACCCGTAACTGGCTACAATGCAACTCATGACTGAATAATATCAATTAGACTTGTAGGATATGTATATCAGTTGCTCAGTGATGATGGCAAAATGCTAGCAGGTGAGGCAAAACTGCTCAGATCCTGTTAGTTTTGCCTCCTCCAATAACAAAGTATGTATTTCATCAAGGAATTGTGAAAACTGGAGTGAAGAAACAGGATTGAAGCTTGAGTTTGTTGGGAACAATCTCTGTTCTAAATGAGTCTAATTTTGAGGTCCAGATTGCATACCAGAATATGAAGGAGCTTACTGATGGTCTGGCCAGTTCTTTGAGTGTTATTTTTGAGAAATCCCAGACTGTAAACTCGACTTTTTTAATAATGACTTGGATCAGGAGATGGAGAGTATGGTTATCAGATTTGCAGATGAAGCAAAACCGATGATACAGCTAATCTCTTAGAAGAGATGAAATAAAATTAAACATAATATTGATAGGTTAGAAAAATGTCCTGAAAATACAGAACAAAATTTAACAGTGAGAATGCAAAGAGATTTACTTAAGAAATCAAACTCAGATTCACAAACATAAATAGAGGATACTTGGCTCGACAGAAGTACTTTAAAAAATGTCACGGAATAACAGTTACCGGTAATCACAAATTGAGTAAGCAAAGTAAAAGTTAAAAAGGAAATGCAATTTGTAAAATTTAGGTTTGGGAGAAAACAGCATCTAGGGAATTATGGGAAGTAATTGTTCCATTTTGTTCTGCTTAGGTCAAATCTTATTTTGAGGATGTATTCATTTCTGCACATCATGCTAAGAAGAGAAATTCTAGGGAAATCTACAGAAATTAAAAATGATCCAGAGAAGGGCAACAAGGGTGAACAGGAAACTTAGAAACCAAATCTTCTACAGTGACAGACTGAAGGAACAGAGAATCTTTAGCCTGGAGAAGAAAAGATTGAAAGGAAGCCGTCTTTATATACCTGAAAGACTGTCAACAGAACAACGTAGAGTCCTAGCTTGTCATCATTTCACTCATAATAATTAAATTATTGTTTCAAAAATCAGAACAATAAAAGCAAGTTTCCAATTTGTCAGCAGAACTCATTATTCAGAAAGGTGACATAAACCAAGGTACAAAACCACCCATTATAATACTATGATGGGCTCATCTTCAGAAGATGTATTTAAGCCAACTATCATCGTGGCTTTAATGTGGATTCCTGCACTGAGCAACTGGTTGAATTCAGTGGTTTAAATGCCCCTGCAAAACTACAGTATATAACTCTAAACAAAAGTCTATAAATCTGGGGAAGTAAACTTCAGCTCTCACTGCATGGGACAAGAGTGTCTAGGAAGTAGCCATATCTTCTCTAGTAGAGCAGGGACTTCACAAAGAAGGAGAGGAGAGGAGAGAGGAAGGGAGACCTTGATTACCTAGGCTTATTCAGAATCACGGCAGACTGGAGAAGATGATGTAACTTATCACTCATTACTTCCTTATTCAATTATGGATGGTGATGTCGCTGTGTAAAAAAGTCTTATTAAATTCTGGATCTTTCCTTAGTAAAAGCATGAATTTGGGTTGTTGTTGTTGATCTAAGGCAGGAGTGTTGTCACAAAACTCATGTTGTCACAGCAGCAGCATGTGATGTATCGGGACTTTTTTTCCTCTTCACTAAATTGGGCGTGGGTGTGGCCAGCACATGATGCATCCAGCCCTGGGCCACAGGTTTGACAACCCCGATCTAAGGGAAGAAAAGCAATGCACTTGGCTAGTGTCTAAGGACAAAGTGTGAGCAATGTAAGTGGAAGAAGAAATATCTTTCAGAGAACAGATTAAGAAAAGATTATCATAAAGATTGGTAGTGGAGAAGGAGAGAAGAGTAGTTGTTAAAAATATTTACATGTCTAAAGTTTATAGAACCCACCAAGGCAACTCTTCTGTATATCCATACAAATAGCAGCATTACACACACACACACACACACACACACACACACATATTTTACATGGAACTACATAAGATTACCTTCCCCAACTGTGCTCTGCAGATTCATTGGACTTCAACTATATGACATCCAGCCAATATAGCTAAAACTGAATCCTGCGTTCCCATTTGGGAAGATCGGTGTGAAGTTTAAGTGCTGAGAATATACAGAAAAGTATTTTCCCACTGACATATCACCATGAATTTAATCTTTCAGAGACTCTAGCCTAAACATCACAAAATTCATTACCCCTGAAGAGATGGGATCTTGAGCAATCCCTATAGTTTATATATAGAAGCCTCTGTAGACATCTCAAAACAGTCTCTTTCTTTTAATCATTTCCCTGTGGTTTTTCAGCCTATTTTATCCTTTGGGACCAATTTCTTAATCCAGAGCAGTTGAACTGTGAGACTGCTGGGACATTTCAATTCCTGGAGTTCTGAAAATTCACTAAGGAGGATTAAGAAGCAGGGAACAATGGCTTCCATTAAGACATTTTATGGAAGAATTCTCCTTAAATATTGCTAAAAGGAGATACAATGATACTGTACTATATTAATTCTGTGACATAAACCAAGGTACAAACCCACACATTATAATACTAAGAGTAAACCATGGTACTTTAAGACTCTGCTTGCTATACAACTTAAAGTGGCATGGTTTACTCATAATGTTAAAATGGGTTGGTTCATATATCATGCTAAGCCTAAAGTAAACAAACCTTGTCCTTGTGAATTAGCCCATGTAAGAAGTCCAATTTATTCTCACAGTACAGAAACCGGCTATAATCCTTGCAGATAGAAAATTGGCATGACATAAAGTATTAAAAAATTGAAAAGAGTAGAATATAATCATTAATATCTTAGCCCAACCATGTGGAAGAGATGTGATACTTAAACACTTTGTCTTTTTTGCCACTAAAAAACAAAGTTGCCTCCATTCTGCCTCTTTTACATCTGCTCTGAGATTTATTTTTCAATAGCAATAGCAGTAGTAAGGAAATAGATTCCAGAATAACATGCTGTGCAATTTTTCTACAACACTGCCATTTTCAAATCATATTTTTAGTTTTTTATTGTTTTATTTGCTTTAAGTAAAAAGCACATTAAATGGGAAAAGATACGTTGATATATGAGGGGAAAAACCTTGTGCTTTTGCCCTTTTTTTTGTAGCATTATAAAGCCACTGATTAAATGTTGATAAGGCAGAAATATATTAGTCCTTTCATTGCATCAGTGAAGACCTAGATCAGGGTTGAAAGTGAACGTATATCTTTTCCTCCAGAAGTATATTTGCAACACCTAAAGTCTAATATATCCAGGATGGTTCATAAATGTTCAAATTCTATATTAATAAAAATATAAACACTGAGCTAAAATGAGTCATCAGAAGCTCATAGATCCAAATCATACACGTATATTAAGATGCTTCAGATCTGTTTACATCTTCAGTACAAAGAATGGAAAGCCATCTTTCTTAAATAACCAAGTATCCTTTCCTGAAAAAAAGATGACTGTATTTTAAAATAGACCAATCCAGTAATTTAGAGAAGGCCATTGAAAGTCTTCCCTCCATTGCAAAATACATGTGGCATAGATAAGACAACTGCTTTTCTCTATGGTTGCCCCCACATTCTGGAATACGCTTTGCTGTTAGGTATATATGGCTCCTATTTTGCCTATGTTCCAAAAATTAATTAAACTTGTCTTATTTCAGCAATTTTTGACTCCAACTGATTGATTGATTGATGACATCTATCTAGGCTTCTGCTAGGAATATGCCTATCTTGCTTGTTTTTTTTTTTACTGCATATTACCCAGAGTCCTTCGGAACTGGTTATAATTTCTGAAATACATATAAATAACTATTCTAGGTCTTTGGATAATTTTCTCCTTATATAGTAAATTAAGTGACCTAAGATGCCATTAATGCTAGTTCCAAGGCATTGTTGACTTCAGGGTATCAGCACCAAGGGGAGCTGAATCATGAGGTAGATTAGTTTCTCAGGCAACAAACTTGTGAAAGGGCAACAAACTGAGGTTCTTTATTTTTAAAACATGTGCATAACCACCATCTGAAAGTCAAACTCTGGGCAGCTTACAAACCAATTTTTCCACCTCATGTATTGACTTGGCTAGCTCAAATAGCACACTCTTGCAGCAAGATAGGTGGCAAACAAATTTAATAAATAAATAAAATAAATGTCTGTGAGTGATGAAAATCCCCATTTGCAGTTTTGCCTCAATTTGCATAATATCTTGGATTTAGGCCAGAATCTTCATACTACATCTTCTCCTGTAGATATGAAAAACATGATCTGACATAGTACATCCTGAGGATCACTCACTCAGCAGAGGTGCTGTCTCGTCATATTATGTATTTAATACTACGTAATCTCCTCTGCTTTTTTGCCTTTATGATACTTTCAATCATTCCAAATACCCCATGCAGAGATGGAGCTTCTTAACAGCATTTTATGTCAGACAGAGGAAGGAAAAATGGTGCTTTCAATCACTATTCTATCTTCACAGCAATTCTATCAGTAGGCTGAAATATATTAGTCTGAGATCATCCAGTCAGAATTCAATGGCTAGAACTTGTCTTTTTTTACTTTTAGTCTAATGCTTTATTAAGCTGATAATACCGACGGGAGTCATTATGTGGCTTGTATGAAGATTGCTTCCCCTGCAAAAATTGGAAATGCTTTGTGCAAAAAAAAAATAATTATAATGGTTCTAACTACTAGATTTTAGTGGCTGTAAGACTGGCATACAAATTGCATAAAGAAGGCAGGTTTTTTTCTCCTGCACACAATAACATGGTCCAACATTTGTATTTGCAATGTGATCTATCATGTATTACTTATAAGATAGCTCGGAGATTAGTAAAGTAGCTCTCACATTTATTAATGCAATTTAAGCCATTTAAAAGAAAGCAGAATAGATATTCTTATTAAGGATATATGTATACTTTTTACTATTCAAGGTGTTGCTATTATTCTGTACAATCATTCCTTATCCGGTTAAGAAGAACTTGTTTGGAAGTAGACTGCTCTTAATCTTACTGGCTGTCTTTCACTTTCTAGATTCTACCAAGAAATTGAGAGATGTTTTGGAAGAGTTTCATGGGGATGGCATCCTGTCAAAATATAATCCAGAACAAGTAAGGAAACTTGCATTAACTGTATTCCTAAATGCCTTTTGATAAAATAAACTAGCTGTGTAGATTTCTGTGAACAAAATTCCTAAAAGATCTTAATAACATTTTTAGGATAAAATGGTTATTGAATCTTAGGCAAGTTTTTTTTTAATTATTCAGACCCTAAACCAAACAAACAAAATGTTTCCCTAAATATTCCTTTTTCTCTGGTCACATCAATTTTTAAAAGAGGTGTGAGTAGATGCAGTGATTTTTATTAGCACCATAATACAAAAGAAGGAAAGTTTTTCTTGTGAGATTAATAGTAATTTCTGGAAAGTGATATTATTTTTAATTGCTGAATGGGAAATGGAAAGATAAAACCTCCTCCCTACATAGGGAGCCAGAGTGCAAACACCCACCAGTGCTTAGCTTAAGTTATTTTTAATTACAAGATATTAGCTAAGGAAAGATACATTTGGCACCATGCCTAGGGTAGTCAGAAAGGGAAAGGTAATTAATTTTTGTATGAAAATTCTGTCAAAATATTAATGAAAATCAAAAGCCAAGATCAGGCTGGCATCCACCCTGTTGATTTTCCAGAAAACTATAAAACTATTTATTCTACAGAACATTCATTAAAGATTTGTAATAAGTTGCAAGATCGTCCTTTTCTGGTTCCTATATTAGTGCAGTTCTGTCTGCTTGTAAGGCTGTTCTAATCATAGTATATTATTGGATATAGTATTGATTTGTTTTAATCTTATGTGGAGGGGGAATGTAAGCTGCTCTCAGGCCATGAGAGTAGAGCAGCATAAAAATCCTAGTAATAAATAAACAAGGATTTTTGAAGAACTGCAGTCCATCTCTGCTTATAAATTACTGTAGCTCTACTGGAACAGTGAGAAACAAATCCTAACATTCTGCTATTGGATGATGCAACTGTTCTATTTGGAAATTGGAAAACAAGTAGCTGTCTTATAGTAAGGTGATTTTTAAAATCACATTTTTTTAAAAATTATTACTGACTCTTAAATGTTCAGGGTGAAGAAGCCTTTACATTATAGGAATAGTTCATAAAATCATCTAATCAAAATGCATGTCATCTACAACATTTTAAAAGTTATTCCCACTGTTTTCTAAAGATATATAGAGGTGAACTACAACTTAATGAATAAATATTAAATTTGAGTATTGTATCATTAGTTTATGCCTAGCTTTAGTCTCTCTCTCCCTTATATTTGATATATTGGAGTATTACTGCTTACTTTTTCAAAATGGCAAGTTAACTTGGTAGTGGGAGTAAAAGTTGAGAAGTTGAAAAAAGCATGAGGATGATTCTGTCATGTTGCTGTTTTTACTAAGAGGAAAAAAAGAGGGTTACTAAACATGACAAAATAACTATATCTTCATTGCTGTAGGAAAAGGAGATTAGCATTGTTTCCAGGTAAGAAAAGGAAGAATGCTGCAGAGCTATTCATGAAGACAAATTAGTCCAGAACTGAATATTATTAAATTAAATGGGAAATGAGGACAAATTATTTGTGAGAAATTTTTTGACACCTAGAGTAATTAGAAAGACAAGTTCACAAAATAAACGAGCACAAATTGCAACCACATTCCTGTTTAGAAAAGTAGTTGTTAGGCTCTTGGAAGTGAGCAGGATAATGTTTGTGGGTGGTTAGAAATTGGTCATTCTGCTTTCTGCCAAGAGCACATGCTGTGGTTTCTCCTCTGCACTAAGCAGTTGAGGTAAATATACTTCATCACTTGGAAATATGGTTGCATTTGCCATTGGGTATAACAACTAATTGCCTTTAAAATCCTTTGAAGATGGATTTGCTTTTCTGGAGAGGATGTGGAGGAAGCAGACCAAAAAGGAATATATAAAGAGAGAGAAGATATTTTCATGCTTTTGTAACATATACTTTGTATTTGTTTAATCATCCTCCCCTCACTACCTCTTAGTAATAACTTTACAATGAGAGGGAGGAATAATCCACTGCCCAGAAATATACTGATTCATTCAGCCCAGTTTCCTTTTTCATTTAAGGAAAGCCAAAATAAGATAGTTTTTGGAAAGAATAGCCATCATTGTTGACAGGCAAATTAAAACATCGTTTCAGATGGCAGATTACCTGTCACAATAATCACATTGTGGCTGCCTCTGAAGTAGAAATGATTGTAAACATTTGAGTGCAAAATGAGGTAGTATGGATATACCCAATAGTAACTTTTTCCTCTAAGATTTCACATACAGTCCTGGACCCAATAGCAAAATATTTTTAACTTTGGGGGGGCAGTTATCTCTTCCAGCTTTAGATACAATCTATTATTTTATTTTCAACTGCCTTTTGTTTTTAATTGTACAGTGTTAGTTTTTTATTCGATTGTATTACCTTTAGGTGTTTCCACATATACCAAATATATTGATACATATTTGTACTTTCGGTGATTTTTCTTTTTTTAATTTTGAAACGCTTACATAACTCAATACAAATCTGGCACTTTTGATTTTGAGCCAGTTTGAGGAAAGCAACTTGCAGAACAAAACGATTTGTTGATTTTTTTTTAATCCCATCTTTATTATTTTTATAAACAGCTCAAGGCAATGAATATACATAAATACTCCTTCCTTCTCCTATTTTCCTCACAACAATAACTCTGTGAGGTGAGTTGGTTTGAGAGAGAGTGACTGGCCCAAAGTCACCCAGCCAGATTTCATGCCTAAGGCAAGAGTAGAACTCACAGTCTCGCAGCTTCTAACCCTCTGGCTCATCCAATAGGCCGAACTGATATTCTGTCAAGAAAGCTTATATAAATTCACAGTACCAACAGCCCAAATACATTTATCTCTACTTTTCATGAAGCCAATTGTACTATCTTTTCTAAACTATATAATGAAGATGTTAAAAAACAAATTTTAGAGACCATTTAAATACTTGAAGCCAACACAGTTAAAAGGGCAATTAATATCTAAAATATTCATCTGATACCAAGCCATACAATAAAGATTGGAGAGTCAAATCAATAAATAACCAAAAATAATAATATGCAAAATATTCTTAGCTACCTGTTCCATTCATTCCAACCTGCTTTTACTGTAGATCATGACAGGAAATACATGTTCCAAAAAAGTTTAAATGAAAATCATGTAAACTACAACTGTTTAATAAGTTTCATCCAGCAATATTTGAATTCTGTAACTGTTTTAGATTAAACTGTACTCAGGGAAGTGAAGGGGAAGAAGCAGTTATCATCCTAATTTTTCTATCATTTTTCTATTGGAGGCCTTAATCAATTATGTAGATCCAAAAAGAAATATCATATAAATTATATCAGAAAAAGCACACATCAACTGGAAATATGTCAAATATTCCCTGCCTAGGTAGGGGGTTGGACTAGAAGATCTCCAAGGTCCCTTCCAACTCTGTTATTCTATTCTATTCTATTTTATCTAAATCTCTCAACTCAAAAATATTAAGAACGTTCAGTAATTTTTGTTAAATAATTTCTCTGTAAGTGATAAGGTTCCTTCTCCCCATCACTGGGAAGATTTATTAATTTAATTCAGTTATTTTAAGAACATTGTGTGGTAATAGAAACTAACAGTAAACTATTTATATTTGCATTAGTTGATATTGTCTGTTCTTGAGAAATTACTAGATCCAAGAATAAGTTGCTGTAAGTAGTATATAATAAATTGCTTCATTTTGATAAAAAATAGTTTTCAATGTAATTTAGTGAAATATTGCTTAGATTATTCCTTGTTCTACTTAATTATTTAAAGCAAGGATGTTCTGTCACATGTTGAACCAGGAGGTAGTTCTTCCAGCTACACAACTCCTAATATAACTTAACAATATGTTGCTGGACAATATTGTAGTTAGAGCAATATTGTAAGCACTGTAAAAATATTGTAAAATGTTCTATATTGTAAAAATCTAATACTCACTTATATTACAATCCTGGGAATAAGCCCTACTGGACTTCCCATCCTGAATAACCTCATGCATGAAAGATTTCACTGTTTGCTGCAGATGCAATTCTATAGGCAGAGTAAGAAAGATGCCTTTGATGGCAAATAATAAGGGGCAGGGAACAATGACAAGGTCCATGAGGTGTATACAATCTGCCTTTCACCATATAATTTAGCCTGTTTCTCTCAGTTCCAATTAAGATTCTTTCCTCTCACCTCACATCAGATTCAGGTGTTAGTCTGGAATTAAGAGAGATACTTTGTGTTGTTCTTTGCCTCATCAGAAAATCAGCCTTAAGCAGCACACTCTCTTATCAACTGTAATTAAACTCAGATAGTTATTAATGAGAATAAACATAGATAATCTATATTCTGTTCAAACTCTTTGGTAGAAATATCACACACACACACACACACACACACACATTAAATCCTTTGAACAGAAAGCTCTTCCTTTCAGAAATTTTTTGCTACCTATCAACTGTTTGCAAATTTCCCAAGCCAAAAATCTCATCCAAAATCTTCTGAGTAGAACATGTCTTTTCATCTGATGGTGAAGTTTGAAATAGGGATACTTCAGAACAATGTATGCTTCCATACATTCCATGTGCCTTCTATGGTGGAGCACTTGGGGAAGAACTGCAGTCTAATCCTTCCTGGGTGCTTGAATTGTCTTTGTCCAATGGGATAGCTACTTTTCAATGCTTCTTCACTCAGCTTTGCTTTGTCTTTCTCTGCTCTCTATTCCCTCAGAAGCAAGACACTTTGAACCAAGTAAGACTTGTTTTCCAACTCAGGCTCTCATGTGTTGTGCTATTTGTTGCTTTGTATGGTTGCTTTGGCATAAACTAAGATTTCCCTCAATTATGTAAGTTTATATTTATAAGACAATTAAATCTGCACATTATTAAACCGAAAAAAACTAAATAAAATTGCTTATCCTGGAGAGCGATAAATCTTTAGGGAGAAAAAACATCTAATCCTTAAAATCCGAAACAGCCCAATTAGAATGAACCTATTGTAGTCATAAAATACTGCAGAAAGAAAAAGCAGAAAAATGTCTATTTGAAAGAGAATGGATTATATTGTCTTGGGAAAAGTCACAGCTGGTAAAGATGCTCCAAGCCTTATTCCATATATCATAGCATTGGGTCTGACTTGTTCCGCATTCACCCAAGCCACAAATAATGAAAAAGAATTTAATGTTGTTTTATCTGAAAACTTTTTGGGAACAAGTTAATTGACAAGGAAAATAAAGAGTGGAATTTTTATTGCAGTGTTATAGGATATCATAGCACATAGAAAGGGATGGCGAACCTTTTAGGGACCGAGTAACCAAACTGCAACCCAAAACCACAAAGTGCCAACATGGCAATTTAACCTGAATAATGAGGTTTTGTGAGGAATTTCAATCACAGTGGAAATACATGTTGGGGTGATGGGAGCACACTTTCTGACCATCCAGCACTCAGCCTGCAACTCTCCATGTTCTTCGATGCCTGGCTTGCTGAGGAGGGGGGAGCAGTCCTGATGCCTCCGCTGCGCCCCCCGGTCCCCGCCATCACTGCCAGGCTTCCTCAAAGGCGGCAGCTTGTGTCTGGAGGTGCCAAACAGTGTCCTGTGGCGAAAGCCACATCAGGCCTCTCCACCATCTGGCTTACCAATGGGGGCACTTCGGCTGGGCCAGCAGCCCCCCATTCCACTGGGCTTTTGTGCTCTGCATTCAGCCAGGGGAGGGAAGTGCTTCCCCACACCACTGCCTTCTTTCTCTTGGCCGCTCTGATGAGGTGAATAGGAAGGCCAGGCTTGGGGGATGGCCCCGTCCCACAAGAACTGCCCCAACCATTCTCTCCCAGCCCTTTTTGCTGGCGGCAACAGCAAATGTACCACGACGAAGGTGGAATGCTGTTGCTGTGCAAAAGCAAGTACAGGGGCGCTACGCTTCCGCACTAAGGCTCTGCCCATCTCCACTGCCACAACAGGGTGACAGCTCTTTTTTTTTTTTTGGGCTTTTCCTTTCCATTTTATTATAGGGAATATTAATTCAGAAGCTAAACGTTATTCATATATGAATCATATATGTGACAGCTCTTTCATCCCTCTGCTGTGACAGGGTGATCGGGAGCCACAGCAGAAGGGTGAAAGAGCCGCATGAGTCGCATTGTGGCTCCACATCGTAATGGGCTTCAGGAGGAGGAGGGCACCCCGCCTCCCCCATTGTGAAGCACGGGAGTGAAAAAGTTCACTCAATCAACTCCAACTTCACAAGATCTTTTTCTTTTGTGGGAAGTTGGAATTGATTGAGTGAAACGCGATGGAGAAACGTGATTGGAGTTGGGCTGCAGTGACGGTGTGCATGCCCACAGAGAGGGCTCTGCATGCCATGTCCGGCATGCGTGGCATAGGTTCGCCATCACGGGAATATAGGATATCAGTCCAGTTATTTGGACAACAGCAATGCTTGTTAACTATTGTTAATCAGTTAGATTAAACATTGCAGGGAATATAATAGGCTTGCTGCAAAATTATGAATTAATGCCAATAATTCACAGAATGCAAAACTAAGAGCTGGCAAGAGCAGGTTTTTGGCAGCTCTGTTACCTTTGATCCCTTCTGCTTCCCCCCCTATGGCTGCCCCACTTGTTTTTAAGTGACTTTTATTATAAAGTCACTATGAAAATTGTGAGTTTCCTGTTAACCGCTGCCTGTCTTCCATCACCTACCTCAGAGTTCAGCATAGTGGAAAGCTCTCAAGAGTCCCAGCAATTAAATGTGGGCAAGGTGTCCTTGTTTGCCAGATGGCAAGCAGGAGAATGAACAGAATTGGGTAAATCTGAAATAAGTGTGTGTTTGTGTCCTCTTGGACTATGATCAAATACTTCTTCAGCCAAGTTCATTCTACCAATGTCACCAAGAATATTTCAATACATTTGTCAGGATTACTTCCAAAAGCTTATGCTGAATGCTTTGCCTTTTGTGGTGATGCTCAAAGAACTTTAGTTGTGTTGCTTATTGAGGTACTAACTCTACCACTGCTACTGTTGTTCTGCATATATGCATGTAACCCTGATTTCAATATGCATGTAAGAAATGTATTACTGTGCTTCCTTGTGGCATAAATATACTTTGTATTCCTGAAATATAATGTTAATTACATGCATATGGGAAAGAGATTGTAGGTGCGAATCAGTATAAAGGTAAGCTGCAGCTCTAATGAATTTCATGATCCATGGGCTTTGCCCAAAAAAACACCAGATAGACCTCAATATTCTGTGCATAAAGTTATTTTCTTAAAATTTAAATGCATATTTTTTTTCTTTCTTTCTAACAAACCTTTCTTCAGGCCTGCGAAACTCAGTGCTCAAAGAACACCACCAACTGATCTCCAATGTGTGTATGGTGTATGTGTGTGTGTGTGTATACAGCATATTTTAAATGCCAACTGATTCATAAGGCAATAGTGTCTAAATGGCTTTTCAAATAACAAGGAAAACTTTGTCCACATTAACCCTCAAATCCAGGAGAGTAAAGATTGCATTGATCAGATATAATTCCATGCTTTATTCCAGATACCTTTCCCAACAGCTTTTTTACCCACCTACACTGTCTAATGACAAAGTTTTTGATTCGTTTTCACTATGTATAAATTTACTTCTCTCCTTCCTGTTAGCCTATTGACTATGAGGGATTCCAGCTGTTTATGAGAACATATCTGGAGGTGGATATTCCAGAAGAGCTCTGTGAGCACCTCTTCATGTCCTTCAAAAGAAAAGTTGGCCAATGTTCTCTCGAGAACCAGCAGCAAAGTCCCAGTATTTCACAGCTGAGCAACCTTGGTAAGCCATATGCTTTCTTTGCTGCTTCAGTTCTCACAAGTGTGGAAATGGCTAACACTGGAATATTTTGAGGTGTGTATCTGGGCAGATTTGTTTCCCTAACAAAGTAAATGGGGTCTGCCTATAAATGATGCACTATTTACTATATTCTGCTTAGGGTCCTCTTATACCCGTTCCAGGATATTCTGTTCTATTTAGTTTCTTTGAATTTCCACTTATGAAATGGGCATTTTATGGCCTTTAATGCTCATTGGGCTGAGTTTGTCCCCTAATTTTTTTTTTAATCACAAAAATCTTTTCATAGATAGCATCCACATTCAGTGTCCATGCTCTATCTTTTCTGTAGCTGTGTAATGGCAAGTTAAATGAAAGTGATTTGAATTGTGAACTGAACAAATGATTTAATAATCATTTTATCACACATTAGGTTCAGATGCAGGGGCTTGATTTGAGAGACTCATATCTTTGGTTTTGTTTTAATTAACTCCTTTTTAATGTTCATATAAAAGGAAAAGTGTGTGTGTGTGTGTGTTCTTCTGTGTGAGTATTCATTCATTCCACATGTTTCTCTAAATAATGCTTTTTATCAACCAGATCTGCTTTTAAAATATATGGAGTAGTTTATGGCAGCACAAAAGGAGATGTGCTTTTAATAGTGTCTGTTGGGTAGGAGGGCTTCACTGGTCTATTGAAGGGGGAGGAGAAGGATAAATGGGCCTGAATGCAAATGACCACTTGTGACTACTCTTAAATTCTTTTAAACAACCATTGTGACTCAACTGCACAGCTGTGTTGATGTTGGTCTTAAAATGGCTGTCTCAGCATTTCTTTTACTACACCTTAGCAAGTAAGACTGGTGGTGTTGGTGTGCTCAGGAAAAGCATGCTATCCACATTGTAAGCTACTTTCTGGATAGGGAAAAAACAAGAAAGTTCAAGGAAGCCCTGAACCAAACTGAGGAGATTGACAGGAAGAGGGGAAGGGAATAAAAATAAAAAAGTCATCTATTCATTTTTCCCCACCCCGCATCCCTCTGCATGTAGAATCTCAGCTCTATCAGGAGTTATGAACAGGAGTAGTTGCCACATGGGAACTCCTTTGCCCTGACAAATATCATGCACCTATCCCCATCTTCCCCTTCCCCAAAAGCTCCTCCTGCTATTCCCATGATGGGGCCAAGGCAGGCTAGATAAAGGTCTCTCCACATAGTCATCTTCTGTGCCCAGCTAAGGAGCAAATAGCAGTGTTTTTTGCTTTGTCTCATAATGCACTGTGTTATGCTTCCCCACAGTTGATTGGGCTGAAATTGTTTCTGCAGCAGGGTTTTAAAGGCTAAAGCAAAAGAGTATGTACCTGCAGCTCTGTATTCTGCCTAAATATTTATTAGTCTTTTGTGGAATAAAAGTAAAATATGCAATTGCTATTGCAAATTTGCAATGAATATTGATCAGCTGATGGTAAGTGCCCATTGCTAAAGCATGTGTATGTTCTTATGTTTCTTTTATGCACTCAGAATCCAAGACTCTTGATACAGGTATATCCATCCAGACAGAAGTTGCTTGTGCTCCTGTTACAGGTATCCAATATAAATACTTTAAGAGCTGCACAATATTTTATGTTTTAAGGAGATTTATGGGCACCAACAGGCTGAGTCCTATTCAACATTAGTTCCAATACTTTGTTGTCACTTTATGCTGTAAAAACAAATATAAAGCTAGGGACTACCTAGACTCTGGAATCCAGCACAGAAACATACAACAGCAGCTAAGTAAACATATTAACCAAACAATCCTTGGGTGCCAAGAGATCTCCCATTATTTCAGAGTGGTCTGGTTTTTCTAATCCTTATCCCTTGCCAGGAAACAGTTGCTATGTGGCAATATATCCTTTTTTCAGTGCTGTGTTTCTGGTTTTTCTTTTTGGTATCTCCTCTACCATTCTAATCAGATGAAACATAGGAATCAAGAACCAAGAGTTTAGTATTTTTAAATGTATGCGTAATCTAAGTTGCAATCTGGATTGATTGTATTATTAGTGATATGAGCTTTATGAAGATGAATTTGAGCTGTTTCCATACCATCTTCTTAAAGCGAGACACTTAATGTGCCATTTACTTCTTTACTAAATTACTAGATTAAAATGGACATGCTGGTGGGAAATGGTAGGAGAGTCTGGTGGGCAAAGTGGTAGGTAGGAAAGGCGAGCAGAATTATTACC